>VXBA01004393.1:421551-429051 GCA_013399895.1 Serilophus lunatus | reverse complement strand
ATTACAGCAGCACTATGATATTGTTCTGTGCACTACCTTGTTGACTTTTACGGGCAGATCCGTCTCCTACTATCACTGTCTCCCTCCCTGCCTCCCTCTCTCTCTGTCACACACATGCACTGGAACAAACATACATTTATTTAGATTGTTGGCTTTACAATAAATAATCATTTCATTAAAGGAGCATCTTTTTCTAGCTATGCTGGTGTGGAATATTGTGATTAATATTCTGTCCGTACACACTGTCAGTATAAAAAGGAACTGCTGAAAAAAAAAAATCAGTGGATTTTTCTTTTTTGCTATGACCAGTGGATTTGCAGAGGTGCTTTATAAGCTGTTATTTCTTTGATAGTGCTTTGAATTTGCTTGTTAACATTCAGCTAGACGTTCTACCATAACAACAATAGTAATAATTAACAGTAGTAATTGCTTATTGACCACTGAAAGACTGCATCTAAGTTGTCATATTTAGCCTCTGAAAGGAAGGAAAAAGGATTTTTCACTTGGACTATCTTCATGGGTCACTACGTCCTGCTGCTTTGGATAGAAATATTCATGTTATACCATCTGTTTTTATCTGCCTCTTTTAAAACTCGGATATACTTATATGGGAAACATTCAGAATTTGTGTTAGGTACTGTTCTGTCAAGAGAATAATTTATTGTTTTGTCAACTGGATAAATTAGAGGTGTTCTAGTTCTAACTAACAAGAATCTGCTTAGAAACTGTGTATGTTGGATAATGTCAGTAATTATAAGAACAGGTTTTAGGTTTTGTGTTTTTCTAGGTGCCTTTTCCCAAGATTATATTTCTACATTTTAAGACATACTTTGGGGTTGTTTATCAAGAAGAGAGTTTATTCAGTACTGGTTATGTTTTATTTAGTTCAGATTCTTCAAATATATTTTTGTAGCAAACAGTAAATTTCAAGAGAAAAGAAACAAGAGTTTTGCAGAAATCATTGAACTGGATTATATTTGTAGATCAAAACAGTTTCTACCTGAGAGATTTGCAAGCACAAAATGAGCTGCTGTAAAAATAATATATAATCTATAGTATATCACTTTTAAAAGAGTAAAATCTCTTCTAAGAGAAGTTCAGATTAGAAATGGCCTAGGAGTGAACTATATTTAATTCTTGGAATGTGAGGTGACAAGGGAGAAAGACTGTTCCAAGTATTTTGAAGCTGAAGCAGCTAATGGGGTATTATTAGAAGTAAAAATGCTTTGTGGATGTCTAGAATTTATGTTCAGATCTGTATCTAAAACGCACTCCCATAACCTTTGGAATCATTGAGTAACCTCTTAGTTTCTTACTGCTATCTTCTTACTTGCTGGCATTCACAGGCTATTGAAAAGAAACCACAGAGTTACAAGAAAATGAGCACTGTATGTTCAGGGAAAATGCTTGAGCTTTACCACTTGGGAAGGAAATTAAGTGGTTAGTGATTTGCATAATGTGGGCAGCACCTTCTACAACATCCTTTATCAGAACCAAAATGACTAATGTCAGACCACAGAGTCCTTTTGAAACGGTGGGGCTGTTTCATGTTCTCTCTGAACCTCTACATACTGCACTGCACTACTATGTCCTGTTATAAGTTTTCATTTTGCACAATGTAGACCTTTTTAATATTTATCAGCTTGCTGCTTCTAACTTGATACATTTGTACTGCACAGAAATTGATTTTCAAGAAATGTGTTTTGGATTTTTCGCATGCTTATGGGGTTTGAGAAATGCATATTTGCATAGAAATAATCTTTAGTGAGCTAAATTTTAGAGTATGTCAAATTTATAAATATCACTACTGTAAAGACATATTTTTAGAAATAGATTTCTGGCACAGTTTATTTCAATTCCATTTTTCACGTATGTGTCACCAGTATGGCTTTGGCTTGGTATTTTCTATTTCATTTGTTTTCAGCGTTCATGTTTCAGAGATTAAACTTTTCCATTGTCTTGTTCAGGCAGTGCATTCTGAAAATGAAACAAAGCAAGCAAGGTGCTTTTGTTTGAAAGACATCCATTTGGTTTGAGACATGTGGCCCGTAAAACTTACCTAGCTACTTTTTTGTCTTTCAGTTCCAAGCAGAATCATTTTACTTGCTTTTCCTGTTACTTTGTCCCTTTGCTGAAAGGAAGTTCTCTATTTTTTAACCTCCTATACATCTTTAAGGTGCATTACATTTCCTGTGGCTGTTGTTTCATTTCAGGGTAACTGCTGTGGCTCTGCAGTTTGCTTATGCCATTGAAAAAAATACGGATGCCTCCTGCAAAATCACAAACAAGTAATAAATTGAATTTGTTTGTTTGTGGAAACTCCAGTGTTCTATCTAAGCAAGACAACCATATTCTTCAAACACATGTAGTAACACACATATAGAGAGAACAGCAGTATATGCTCTAAACTCTTCAGGTTAGGAGTGCATTACCACAGTACTGAAAGGATGCTGCAAATTTATTCTCCAGCTCAAGATTCCCATTCTAGAAATGGGCTGTGTGTTCACAAATGAAACTATCGAGGAAGGAAAATGCTGTGCAGCCCCTCAATTTTGGAGTGTCCTCTGCAGCAAGGCAACAATATTGTGCTTATCTGTTTGTTGTCAGGGGGCATGTAACTAGTTTTTCCTATTGCTTGAAGTAAGGAATTAGGATCAAGAAATAATAAACAAGTCTGGTTTCTGTGGAATTGAATGAAAAGATATAGTTATCCAGGAGATAAATTTCAACTAAGGCCTCGAAATTGCTAGCAGTCTTCTGGCTTGTTGATGTAAGGCTTGACTCGGTTTTGAGCAGATCTGTTCTGGCTGCAAGTTATTGCAGAGTTCTAAAATTTTGCTGTAATTATTGTTATACTACCTGCATTTTTTAGTCTCTGCAATGTAAACACATTTAATTGTGGCACCTTGACAGAATTTCTGCAGCTGGTTCCTCTTTCAAATACTATGCCTAGTCTTTGTATATACATTACATGGACAGAATGACTTGAGGCCAGTTTTCCTCTCTCTCTGGAAATGAGCCACTGGTGTAGAATTCATGAGGCTTCTGCTAACCAAATGTCTCTGGGTGCAAAATTTTTTTCTGCTTTCAGTAGTATAAGTTTCCATGTGGACTTTAAGGTGCAGCTCCTCATCTCATGTCCTAAAAAGTGATCTAACATCAGGGAAGGTGCTTGGCTTGGCCCAGGGCACTCTCACCATAAAAAAAAAAGATACTGCAGAGGGGCATTTCTCAGTGGGAGAGTCATTTAGCTTTGGGCTTATTCTTCATCACTGGTCAAATGTGTTGGCCCTTAAGGAATGGTATTTGAGTTTGTAGAACTGGGTTGCAGCAGAAAAAATATGTGCATCTTTTATTTACAGATTTATCTGTATATATATCTATGTATAATAATGACAATATAATAGTCTGTTCTTTTGTTTATTTATGTTAGACATTTTAAGGCATTGCAGTACTTAAAGAATTAGATTTGTTAATATGAGGAAAAAGGAGGGAGAAGGAGGACAGGGCATTTGGGTTGTGTGCGGTTGGCTGAGTTTAAGAACGAATGCTCAGTGTCACACATGGGACAGGCAAATTTCTTTGCTGGCTCCCTTTAAAAAGCTGGTAATACCCATGAAATGTTGCTACTACCCTGATTAAAAATAAAAGAACAATGCAATAATCAAGGTATTTTTATTTTTTATTAGCCTATATCAAAAGTGAGAAGAATTTAGGAAATCCATTGTAAAATGGTGAAAGCAAAGGCATTTTTCTGTGAAATTCCCTTTGGTTGAAATAACTTAAACACTATTGACCATTCTCCCACCAGCTCAGTGATGCGTGGCATTTTGAATCATCCATTTTCTATGAAGACTACTTGAGGTTAGCATATCATTACTTGATAACAGAGTTTCATTTCTAACCCACTGGCAGTGCTAAGCTTTAAGCTGGATACACTTACTTGCAGGCTTATCCAACCCTACATAATTGTCTGTACATTTATTTTATTGTCAACTCAGAAACAAGCTGAAGAAACTAACTGTTTGCTTTAGAACACATTAACTTCTTTATCACATTAATACTGACTCATATCTTATTTCCCAGTTGCAGTAACAAAACCATTCAAATATTTCCCTCACAGGACAATATCTTTAATAGCTTTGGTGTGTTTCCTATTTTTGGCTGTTTCTGTATAAACAGACTAATCTAATAGCATGCTGAACCATCTATACTTGGCAGAAATTCAGCAACTCACTCATTTCTATGGCAAGCTGGGATGCCAAGGGAAAAAAATCCTCACTTTTATTGCAGTAAGATCTTCCTTAAAGTTGTCTTTTATAAGTGTAATATGACTATTATTTGGGTTACTGCAGCACCTTGACTGAAGAATCCCCCACTTTTACTGCAGTACCAGATAAACCAAATAGGAGGGCATTATTCCCTTCACTATGTCCACAGGAATTCATTTGCCTAATGTATTTAGTCTGTATTCATGTGCACTGCTTTAAACGATGGTAAAGTACACACTTAAAAATATTGTTGAGAGCCAATTAGAGAAGGATGGCTGATAAGGCTGGAGAAGCAATCTGGAAGTCACTGGAAAGTGCTTTCATAGAGAGTCATCTTGTTTGGGATATCGAGCCGTCTTTGGCAAATGAAGTTTTGTTGGCCCTCCATGGTGATCAGGAGTTGTGCTGTGAAGCCATCTAAGACGTGTCCCCCATCCATTCTGTGGCTGTCATCCCAGTACACCCCCATGGTTTACATGCATAAATTGGTGAAATCCATGATTCTGCTTCTGACTGCTGCTCTGAGCCTCAGGATATGCAGTCTGATGTACATTTATTTTGGGGCAATGCTATCTTAAGCAGTCTCAGGCTCCTGCTTCCCTGAACTGCCCTCTTCATTAAAGTCAGCACTTTTCCATGGTTTATATTTCAGTCAGATTACTTTCCTGATCCAGTTCATTGCGTGCTCAGATAAATTCTTGCACCAGCAAAAACAAGGCAGAAAGAAGTACGCAAAGGCAATGACTATTTAAACCAGTTTAAGAAGGTTTGATTGTAGCCAAGTGTCCAGCCATGGTTCAGTGTCTTTGCAGTCAAGGCAGGAAAATACAGTTCCTACCTCCGGTACGTTGGTGTTTGTGATAAATATTTGAGCTATCGATGAACGTAGCTATAAAAATGCAGATGATGATGGTTTTCTTATTGTTTTACAACCGTATCAGCTGCAAAGCCTCTTTGAGTGAAGTGGGTTTATTTAATTTTGGGCATTTATCAATACTTACAGATTTACTTATGTAATTGATATTTTTATGTCCCTGTCCTTGTAACATTTGGGTGTAAGAAGCTTATTGAAACCACCTAGATCTGAAATCAATTCATCTCTAATATAAAGAGGCTCATTACCTGCATTTGCCTAACTGAACAAAAATAGCCCGCTATTGGACTGTAGTCAAATGCACACTGGCAATGCCTCACTTTAAACAGAGAAATATTGAAGTCTCTTTGGCTTCCCATTTCCTTGCTTGTTTTTTATACTGTATTTTTAACATTATTTTTACAATAATAGGCTAAGTTCATCCCTAATATAACTGTATTGAAATCATTGGGGAGACTTGTAATTTTAAGAATAAGATGCAGTAAAGTGCTTTGCTGGATCAGGGCCTAAAAGGATTAGTACTGTGGATTGCTTATGGTGGCCATAGAGGTAACTGTATGAATAAAAGTAATTTTAATTGCACTGGAGCAGTTTGGGAATTTTATTCCACCTTTCACTAAATGAAAAAATAGAATAGACTTTCACTTCCGCACAAAGAATCCTGTAGAACATTTCACATGGTTTTGCAAGTATTGAAACAGTAGAAAATGTTTATAAGTCTGAGTTATAAACTCCATAGCTTTTGTTTTAAGGCTTGTGCACATTTTAAAGCAGATATTTGGTACACAAATTATCAGACCAATAGGGAGTATTGATTTTTAAGTATAACTACAGTGGCTTTGCACCTATTCTATGTTTTTCATTAAGGTAACAATCAGAGATTTTTTCCCAGAGAACTGAGGCTACCTGATAATTTCTTACTGTATTCTGTGAAGGAAAATGATGAGTGGACAAAGAGGATTTCTCTATTCACATTGTTCCTGATTCCCCTGGAAAGCCTGGCATCAGGTGAAACATCTGGTAGAATACAAGCTCTTCTATTCCAGATGCACCAAAGGTGGATTTGGGACTAACACTTTTTCCATGAGAATAGATTTGAACTTGGGTCTCCAGAGTGTAGTGTATGCAAGGCCTTACTCTCCAGTATTTAGTACAGATAACTGATATCCTGAATGAAGGGAGGGGAATAACAAAGGCACTAAATTCGTCACAAAGGCTCCAGTCATCTTTGAGGGGCCCAGGTGCAGAAAGGGCTTCACTGGTCTTGGCCTGAAAAACAGCCAGAAAAACAGAATCCCATGTAATGGAACATTCCTTCTGTCAGTCTGTGCAACTGTTGAGTTTTGAAATGCATGAATACTTGTAAAGTTGTTTGGAGTTTCTTTCTTTTTTTTTTTTTTTGGATCCTCCTCCCCAACTAATTGCAAAATATTCCAATTATGTGCTTGAACTGAAGAAGTGACTCTACAGATCTTGCAGTCTACTCCAGGATGGGAACTTGTCAGGTAATGTACTTGTGGAGGTTAGTGACTACTTCATTGGGGTATATAAGTGACACAATGGTTTGCTGATGCAAGAAGACTTCCTCTGGTTCTGGGTTCTGATAAAAACCAATGTCCTTTGGCATGTGGCAGGAAGGAACAGTGTCCTCTGAGATGAGGTATAAATATCATGAGAGTGATGGTGGGCTGCAGCTGTTCCTGATTCTACAATGCATCCTTTGCATGACAAAGTTTTAGTTCGCGTTCTTTAGTTAAATTCAAACAAACTAATTGAGTTTTGTTCTCTAAATTTCCCCATGTGCTTTCAAGCAGAATGGCTCAACTGTAATCAACTGTTGTACTGGGTTGTAGTTAATGCTGAGATTCACTGACTAGGAAAACAGTCTCACTGTCCAAAGTAGAGTTATTTGTTAATCCTCTCCTTTTAGATACATTCAGTAATTCATTAGAAGAAAGATGTGTCTGTGCTCATTTCTAGGAACAACATTCATGAAAATAGATGTTCAGTGCAGGTACTAGAAATTAAGATTTCACTGTAGGTGCAGGGCTCTTGCCTGTGGGTGTGAGCTGCGAAGAGCTGGGAAGTGACACACACGGTTTTCTGATGTGTCAGCAATGCTAAGGTGTTGCATTTTGCCTGCAATAACAACTTTGAAGGGGATCATCAAGCATTCAGTTGAATTTGTACTCTTCTTTCTGACATCATTTTACTTGATGATAAAAATCAGAGTTTATATTTACACAGAGATTTAGGCACATCTTCAGGTTGTTTCTGAGCCTTTCATATGGCTGTTTGCTCTGTGGCCCTGAGGTCAGACAGTACTTCCTCCTTTTTTTTTTTTTTTTTTTTTTT
>VXBA01004393.1:230006-421524 GCA_013399895.1 Serilophus lunatus | reverse complement strand
TTTTTTTTTTTTTTTCCTGTGCGTTTAGGTCTGAACATTGCTGATTTTTGAGCCTCGGATAAGATCAATTTTCCAATTGTGTAATACAGTACCTGGCTTTTCTGAATGGCACTGTTAATTGTCATTGACCATAATAGAATATGAATAGCACAGCCACTTGACACCAACTTAATGGTTCTGACTTTTCAATGGTGCCAAGAGTGTAAGGCTAGAGGGGAAAAAGGGTCAGAGGAGAGATGAGAGCTCTTCCGATTCCACTGAAGAAGATTAAAGCTTCTGTGTCTTTTCTAGTGGTACTTGTGAGGGTCACCATTTCTATGAAGTCACCTTAAAACTGGAAGTATTTGAGACATTTTTAGCACAAAAGGTCTCTTAGAACAACTCCAACGCGCTCTTCCACAAGGGTTTTTTCAGATTAGTAGGCAAACAGAAAGAGGCAGGTGTGCGATGGTTCAAGGAGAATTGTGGACAGTCGTATTGTGGTTGACACAACCTGCTTCGAGAGCAGCATCGCTAACCCTGTTAGCCCTAAGGAGGAATCACTCTTGTTTACTGCTGTTTTGTCCAGCTAGGAGCTCTGGGAAATTTTGTGATTCACTTTAGTACCTCTTTTAAGAAAAGCTTACTGTCCTTAAATACACAGCTATCGCTGCCTGTTGGGAATCTGATCATGCACAAGATTACCTGCCTAATCTGATCACAGCAGTTCTCACCGTTCTTGGCTGTGAGAGACAGAGGCCAGGAGGAGGAAGATGCTTTACTTCTCTTCCCCTCTTGAACATTAGTGCGGGGAACAGTCATTTTCAATGCATTAAATACCTGCCATTATTTTTAGGGTATGCTAGATTATAATTCATAATTGTAAGTGTTGGATTTGATGATATAAGAGGTCTTTTCCAACCTAGTTGATTCTGTGATAATTTTTATATTATAATTATTTTTTAACACAACTTCCCAGGGATTTCTAAACAGCTGGTAGCTAAATGAGAGGAGTAATTGCTCTGTGAAAATTTGGGAGAGGTACCTAGTGTGCAGATGGAGATGTGCTTTGAGTCATGTGCAGGGTGTTTTGGATGTGAGGTAGGCAGGTTGCTTCGAACTGATGGAGGGTAGGTTTGGATGACATATTAGGAAGAAATTCCTCCCTGGGGGAGCGGTGAGGCCGTGGGACACGTTACCCTGGGAACCTGCGTGTCCCATCCCTGGAGGTGTCCAAGGCCAGGTTGGATGGGGCGTTGGATGGGATAGTGGAAGGTGTCCCTGCCAATGGCAGGGAGGTGGGACTGGATGATTTTAAGGACCCAAACCAAACCATTTTCTGTTTTTTTCTAATGGCTGAGTCCACAGCATTTACTCCACAGGAGCTAACGAGTCAGTCTGTGCAAGCAAAGTTTGAGTTAGCCAGAACGTGTCAGAGTTATGTTGCAGTTGTTCAGATGAATTGCGCACCACAAAAATCCAAGTGCTAGACAGAAAGAGGAGTCATTTGTTTGTATTCTGATGTCGAAAGTACGCTGGTAATGTGCAAGGGACTGACTCAGCAGAGTAATAAAATACTGGCAGTGTTATGGTTTTAAGTGTTTCTGAAGGAGAAATTAAAAAAGTCAGACAATGTGAAAAGCTGCAAGAAACTCTATGGGATCATTCCTGTAAACGCCTGACATGAAAAAAAGTGTATCTAGAGTTTAGATACTCAGTAAAAAGATATTAGAATGAGGTAAGGGTCTAATTATCCTAATATATCCAAAAGGACTGGTATCAGAAATTCAGTTTTCTTGAATCTGGTGTTGGACAAACTGCCAATGTAACAACTTATAATAAATAGGGTTGCCTTCAGAGTGGAATGTGTCAGTGGATATTTCACTGTTTTAAGGATTTGGGAGGGTGTGGTTGTTTTTGATGTTTTATCACTAAGACTGTTGGTTGGGAACAAAGCTTCTAGAAATGGTTGTCAGGGAAAGTTTCTTTATTCTACCTGATCTAAGTTTTCCCAGTAGACTTCTGTTTAAAAAGAATAAACAAAGAAGGAAAATCAAAACAGTAGAACTGAGATATAAATATGACACTAAACTATATCTTTTAATACAAAAGAACTCTTTTTTAATTAGAAGCTTGGAAGGACATATCCTTTAATTGCTGCACTTGTAGTTTCTGGGCCATCAATATCCTTGCTTCTTTCATTAATAAACTGGCAAGTCAAGTAGGAAAGCTGCAGGAGTATAATTTTTTCCCTTAAGCTCTATTTAATCAACAGCAGACTTGATCAAACAGAAAAAAGAAAATGTAAATCAGTTGCATTAATTCTGCTGGCAGTAAATAGTAGGAAGAAAGCTAAACATGAAAGAATGCTCATTTTGCAGCTGATATCTGGGGTAGGATTGAATGGGAGAAATAGGTAGTTAAACAGCTCTTTAGATTGTGAGTGACTAGGGGAATACTGGGGTTTATGTATGGATTAGCACAGTGATAGACCCTGAGTAGCAAAAGACGATGACTAATTACCTGACAGAGCAGCACTCCATTAGACTTGGTCATTGAAATTAATTTCTGTTTTCAGGACTGGCAGAAAGCAGCTGCAGAATTTCAGTTCAATACTCAAATTAACTAGGAGTCTAAATTATTTTTTTGCACATACGGTATTAGAGGAGTGGGTTACTAAATTGATCTTGATTTTACACACTGAGGCAAGAATTATTACACCTTTTTCATCAGAATTCCGTGTCCCCTAAAATCAGGGAATAAAACCTGTGCTGTAATAAACTACTTGTCACTGACGTGAACTCTGTCAGATAGTTAACATCTTAACATGTCCTGGAATCCCAGATGAAGGAATTATAAAATAAAGTCTTTTGGATTGAAAGAAAATTTTGCTATCTACTCCACTGAGTAAAATACACTGAGTTGAACTTAGATGAATTTACTTAATATTTACTTAATAGTTTAAACAGGAATTAGTTTGTCGGATGATATATATGTGCTTGACAAACTGGTATGTTTGTAACTTCACTGATTTCAATAAAAGATGTGTGAAAGCTGTCAGTCAGTTATTGCTGATGAATTTGTAACAGTTTGAGGGAGATATGGCCCCAGAAAAAACTAAAGCCAACTGCAGAAAACCCCTCAGAATCAACTTTGTAAGAAAACCCTGCACACTATAAATGAAGTCATATATATCCCATGATTCTAAAAAGCAGAAATTCTGCCAGATTTCCACATTGGTATTTGACTCATTACATCCATAAGCAGTAGTTTCTCCTTTTGCCAGTAGCAAAGCTCCTAGAGCCTTTTATCTGTTTAAAGGTTCCTCATATTTTAATTTATTTATTCAGCAAAAATAAATTTGAAATGTTTAGAAAGTAAATAAATATGAGAGGGAGAAAAAGGCAAGAGTATGAAAAATGAAATAAATATTTAATAGTCAAGGGTATTTTTTATTTCAATGGAAAATTAGACAGGAGGGGTATGTGAAAGCCTTTTTTCATCACTTGTGCCCCATAGTGTTCTTGCTGAATAAATTATGTTACTTCCTGCTCTTTCCTGCATGCTGCCTCTCAGTAGACACTTCTAGGCAGAAGGATTACCACATAAAGCCAGGAGCTTTTATCTTACTGTATCTTAGTCCTGTGTGGAATCACTGTTGTAACTGGTCACCTTAGTAACTAAAATGTGTTTTATTTCCTTTGGTGATGCTAAGCCAACATAGCTATGGAAGAATGGATGGGATTTTATTTTCGTTCCATAATGAATTTGTAGAGCTAGCAGTTATTTAGAAAAGCAAAAACAAAACCAAAGAACGTTCTTTTAGTCAGACACTGAACAAACTTGATCTGGAGGTCAGCGGTACACAATACATTGAGAAATCTGCTCTGGCATTTTAGAGTCATGTTTCAGATGAGGTTATATACAATTATTTATTTGTGTGGTCAAAAATAAGAAATCCACAAAAAAAATTTTGTTAAACTGAGTGTGAAAACTGGTTTTACTCTCCAGTATAGATATTAATAGGATTAGAATATCAGAATCATATTAAATTATTTTATTTTATTCCTTCCCTTTTAATTTCTTTCATTGTCCTTTTGCTCTTCATCTGTAACATACAGGTATTATTAATTTGCATGCTCTGTGTTCTATTTTTGCATTCATTAAAAGAACAAATGGTTTTTTCCATGCAAAAAAGATCCAAAAGAATCGCTGGAGAATGGCACATCGTCTAAGAAATACTGTTTTCCTTTTCCTCTTGTTGCATCATGCAAAGTTCTGTCTCTGTGTTGATGTACCAAGAATCTTGAATTCAGTTGCATTTAGGCAGTTGATTTGCATTGGTTTTGCGTAGGGTATAGATGTCATTTATGCTTTTATGTCCTGGAAAATTAGTATTCCCCATATTAGTGCCAAGAAACTACCATGCTTGCTGTTAAGCAACCATTAATCTGAATCCTCTTGCATTGCTATTATGAAGAGTGATACTAATGATGTGCTTTTTGTCTTTGATGTGGGTCCTGAAAATGTCCTAGACTACTGTATTTTAGATGTGCATTGGTCATCTAAGTTATTTTTTCTTATTTCTTAAGTTATCTTTTTCTTATTTCTTATAGCAGGAGGTATTAATAATGACAGAGCCTGTTTTGGTATGTGAAAGTCACATCTACTGTTGTCTACAAGTGTGAAAAGAGGGCCAACTCTGAGAATGTCTTTGGAAAACACAACTGCATTGAGCAAGGTCTCAAGTGGAACTCATTTTCGTCAGTCTGCTTACAGAGTGATTCCTACCAAAGCCAGGATTTGAAAGGCTTGCTTTATCTTTGTCATTCACCTAAACCATCCATTCTTTAAATGTTTATCACTTTCTATTAAAAGACTGGTACCGTACTTCTTACGTAAAATGTCTGTGTAGCAGAGGATAACCTAAGATATACAGAGTCAGGATATGAATTTGCCTACAGGAATTGTGCAAAAAAAAGAAAAAAAAGGTTTATAGAAAATGGGAGAATTTAAGAAGTTTTGAGGAAAATTAAAAAGCTACCCATTTCTTGACTTCTAAGTAAAAACGATTAAAGAATGCGCTGTACTTCTAGATGCTTGTCCAGCATGGAATCTCTTCATTTTACTCTGTGCTAATTTAACATCTCAAGAATCCTGTGGAATTTTTTTTAGTTTTTTTTTTGTTTTGTTCATAAAATATTTCTTCTTAGCACGAGGCCATTGCCATGGTCAGGAACCTCCAGCAGGTTTGCTGGGCTGGGAAAGCTGAAACGCTGCTGCTCATTGTGGCAGCTGACACAACAAGTAGCACTGCTGAGCAATTATAGTCTCATGACCATACACTGTAAGTTGGTTAATTGTCTTTTGCTTGGAGTTAAACAAACTGGAAACTTCAGATGGCAGGGCAATGCCATTTTTCAAGTGAAATTGCAGAAACAGAAAATCTATAAAGAGGGCATATATTTCACACATTTTCTCCGCTTGCTGCTGAGGCCATTATTAATGCTGCAATTTAAAAATAAAAGATACAGAACATTAGAGTTCTGAAGGAAGTCTCGTTTTCATGAGTTAGATTAATTCTTCTCATTGATAAAGTCTTGAATACTATAGAAAGTTAAAGAGAAAGAGTCTCAAGAAACAAACCTGCTTTGCTCTTTGCCATAGCAGTAGTAGTGTTTGGGGAAAAGAGACCGAGATGGCTGGCATGTATTTAACTTAAATAACATCTTAAACCTGATAAATGAGAATACTTATTTTGGGCCAGATCCTGCCCTGGTAAGTGTTGTGATGGAGCTTGCTTATGAGTGTTTAAGCTCCCTCTCTGACCCAAGTGATTAGCATACCATGTCATGGGGTATTTATTAGAATGGAAGTGTTCTTGGGAGGTTGGTGTTTGCAGGTTTAAATCAGAGCTGAGCATAGAGTTTTAGGGCCTTATTCACAGTAAATTTTATGTTGGTGAAAGGTTATAGAATGGGTTTCCAAACTGCGTTTGCTTGCTCTCACAAATCTTAGAAGAGAAATGGATTCTGAACTTTGTTGTGAGTGTTTTTTTTTTTAATTCTGCAGTGCTCCTTTATGCCAAATATACTGTATCAATGTAATATCCTGTAACAACTGGGGCTCTGGGATGAAGAGCTATTTCATGTGTCCCACTGAGAAACTTCTTTCTCAATACCTGCATCTGATGGCATTTGAGTTGTTAATGCCACTGGGCAGGTAATAAACTTACTGTTCACGAATTAGTGGTATCATTGCCAGATGATCCTGGTTTTAAATAGGAGCTTCTTCACTGCCCTCCTGAGCAATCTCTTAGGCTGTAAATCTCTTGCTTGTGACAGCATGGGAATGTTTGTGCCACAGACTTGTCCCCTCTGTCTCTCTCACCTATAACGAGGAGAGAGAAGAGAAAGAATGAAAGGTGATTTCAGCAAAATAGCAAATGTGATCTTAAGGAAGTGTTTGAAACAGACTCAGAGACAACATCTGTTGTTGCCCCAATCTGAGTTGATTATGTACTGTGCTCTTTGTGATGATTTACTGTGCTGTGTCTTTGGGTATATTCAGAGCAAGGGTTTCCTGAAGAGAATGAATAAATGTGGATACAAGGTGCTGTAATGTTCCTGTTCTGTAAGTTAGTTCTCTTTAGATTTTGGAGAACTGGATAGCGTTGCTGAGTGGGCGAGGAAGGGGATGAATGCACAAAAGAACACAAACATTTCCTTGTCCATATATAGATTTCTGCTTATGCAGAAAAGAGAATAGAATCAAATGAATGAGGTTGTGTAGAGTGATGTCAGTGTAAGCCTGAAATAACTGGTGCAGTTTTTGCTTGCTGCAGATCTGGTGGTTTCAATTGGACAGACCCAAGATAAGGATACATGTCTATAGTTTTATACAGATTTTTAACCTTTTTAATTGCATTAAATTCAGCCTAATCCTGCTGCCTATTGAAACAGTGAACTGTAAGGGCCCTCTTCCAAATCCCTAAGCCCTCACAGACAGTTCTACAGAGTTCTACTCACTCTGTTAATGTACTTTTCTCAGTTTTTGTTGGCAATTCCTTATGATTAAAGTAAACGCATTTTAAGGGAATTTAGTAATCCCTAGCTAAGAGATGTCTCTATATAAACACATGTGCAAAAATATTTTTCTGAAGAATGGAGAAAAGTCACCATTTTGTGGCAAAGTGTTTGTTCTGTAATTAATGAAGTTTTATTAGGATCAAAGTGATTGTTTTAAGTGTGATTTTGAGGACCAAATCTTGTATGCAAATGCACAGTGCCAGGAGTAACGGGATAAATGAAGCAAAACATGACCCCAAAAAGTCCTGACAGTAATCTGGCTGCCCTTATATTTTAGCGGAGTTCATTCATTTTTCAAGTCTCTTGTTAGAATTTCATTTATGGTAAGCTTGACTGCATTTTGCAAAGTTAAAGAGAGTATTTTGATTTCTATGAAGCAGATATACAAAAGTTGGCTTGATAAACCCCCATTGGTATCTTCAGGGAACAAGTAGATTAAACAAGTAATTATACCATAAGGCTTTTAGAAGTTAGTAGATTTAAATACATTGTATGAATCTCATCTTAATGTAGCCTTTTGTCTATAGTGCTTCCTGCCAAAAAAACCTCCTGACAGGAAATAAACATTAAAATAATCTTTAATCCCTTGTCTGGTCTATTACCATTAACAATTGATGCACTTTAATTTTGTGGGATTTTAACTACAAAATGGAATGGCTAAGTAGTGATAATTGGGTTTGGAATTATACGGTCATTTATATCAACAGAAATGCAAGTGGCTGGGAGGGTGATTAATTATTTAACATTTCCTGGCTGTAGTTCCTATTATAGAATTTTCTGATATATTCTGCTATGAACAATTATCACCAAATGAGGATAAACAAATCTGTGAAGTCTTATTTATAAATTAAACTATATTTAGAAAATGTCTATTTCATTTGCATTTTCCCTTTCTTCTTGACAGGCCCGTCACAATCAGCTTGTTTCCAAGGTTTTGTGCTCTCTTGCTAATTCTTCAGGTTCACACGCCAGATTTTGTGCAAGAAAAATAGAGCTTCAGACATCCTTAAAATAATTCCTACTCCAAATAGCGATACAGTTTATACAGGCATAGTAATGTTTACATGTTCTGGTCTCCTTTCATTCACTAATAATAGATTTGGGACATGCCAATTGATTAGAATTTAATTCAAGTGCTGGCAGCAGACTAGATAATTTAAAATGTCCATCTCATGAAGATTTCGGAGAAGAATGCTGTTGTACTGGTGCTTCCCCTCTTAGATAGGATTTTCTGTCAAGTAAACTCATCTTTGGTAGCTTCGTCTAAGGAAGTTCACATTTCATATTCTCTTATTTGGAGTGTGTTTGTCACTTTGGTGCATTATGCTCACGTGTCCTTGTCAATACATATACCAGGACAATTTCCAATTTGTTTTTCTTTTATTTTCTTACAATATGTTTACTAAAAAACCCCCATGTGTATTCTACTTATCTCACAACACAACACAAATTCTAATTATTACTTTCCAAACCATTTTTCTTGACAGTTACACTTGAAAATTTTCCCATTGTTAATTTCCATTGAAAAACTGCAAACGGCTACAACTCTTAGTTTGAAAACTATTCCTGAAAGTGCCTGAGTTTCTTCTTCCAGCAGAACTCCTAACAATCATCCCTGGCAGTCTTACCCAGAAAACAAAATCAAGTTTACATGCTTATATATCAACAAAGAAGGAACAACAAGATGATGATCATTATCGTTAGTGCAGTGCCAAGATTGTTGGTCACAGATAAGGTCCCAGCCATATTAATAAATATGCAAAATCAACCAAAAAGATTGTTCCGAGTCTGTACTGCTTAAAATGTAAGTGTTAATCAAAACTCAGTGATACAGATAGATAAAAGGAACAAGCGTATAATGAGATAATATTAATCAATATGGTAGGCCCTGCTTTTAGGCATGATATTTTTCTGATGCCAAAGAAAAGATTAGATACCGAAGAAAAGGAGATTTTTAATGTGGATTATGAAAAAAGATAATGAGATAGTATTGCAAATGCTTGTGGGCAGATCTGTAAGCAGAATAAAAGAAAGCATGAAAATGCTTGTTTGAAAATTTAGGAAGTCTTCAGTGAAAATGACTATCTTGAAGTCGATCTAGGGTGAGCATTGACATGGTGATAGTGAATCAGGATAAACTGGTTTAAATGGAAGATTTCTCTGTGCTCAGACTACAGTATTAGAGGCAGAAAGGAAGAATTTGCCATCAAAAAGTATGTTTTCTACCAAAGATGTTCAGCATAGTGAGTGCAAGAGCAGAGAGAAAAGGGATGAGGTATTTGTGGATTGGACCTTCTTGTGGATGTGTAAAAGTCTTACTGTTAAAAGAAAGAATTGCCAGCAAACCAGAGAGAAAGATATCGAGACTGGAAGTCTGAGCACAGATGAGAAATAAGTTCTGGTGAGCTGGCAGTGATGTCAAGTCCAGAGGGTCTGGTAGCCTGACATGTGTGCGATGTCCTGGAGAGGAGGTGCAGGCAGGTAACGTAACACAAGTTTTAGGTATGTAGTGCAGTCAGCAGAGGTGGATTGAGATGGGCAGTAGCTCCCGGCAAGGGGCCCAGTGCAGATGAAACAATATGCACGGTTCAGCTGAAAGATGAGGCTTAGTGAGGTTGTTGGAGGTGGTGACTCAATGTACAGCACAGGACTATGAGAGAGCCACAGCATTAACTCGTTCTTTGTTTGTGCCAGAAAGAGATGTGCTTGTCAGCCTTTAGAAGTTGAATCTAAAGTCAATAGCAAAGTGTTAATGCACTCATAGACATTGAATTTTTTTTTATATTTTAACACACTAGTTAGGCTTCATACCTGGCTTTCTCATATTTTATGTTACAGTGCGGACCTTGAGCTACATTTAAGTTTTTCTTATAAACTAAAGAAGGAAGGTCTATCAGGAAAAACTGTAAAATCATAGGCTTAATTTTTCTTTGGGAATGCAGCACAAGAATAGTGCAGTGGTACATCAGTGCTGCTGGTTTTGTGTCATTGTCAAAATCTTGGTCTGAGTCAGTGGAGACAATTTGAGCCTTTATTCATCCTCACACATCCAGTATTTATCAGGTGATGGTCCATTAGTTAATGTGTCAAACTCAGCAGTATGTGAGGAAGTGGCAGTGTGTATAGCACATTAACATGTTTTTTTAGTTCACGCTGATCTAAATGACCTGAAATCTAATTTTATGGATTGCTTATATCTTTTAGCACTTGCTGCCATTTAGCAACTGCTCTTCTTGCTGGAGATATATCCAGGTATGCATAAATACAGTACAGAGGAAACTTCTACTTGAGAAGATTAAAGTATGTTAACACTGCGTGTAACTAATTAGTACATATAGCCAGTGAAGTGTATTTTACATTTTCAAATGAAATTTCTTTCAGCAGATGCTAATACATATTAGGACATCTGTTTATATTTTCCTTCAGTCTTTTTTATAACTGCATCTTATTTAAAATACTGTTGTCAGCTGAAATAGTGTAGCCTTGAACAATACTACTTGTGTATGTAGTTGTGAACTCATATGCCTGCTTTGGAGATGTCTTTCTGCATAAGCAGATTTTTGTTTTGTGTAAATGAAAGATGTATAAAAAGTTATTTTGCTTCATTTAAATTGCAGTGGGGATGAAAAAGGCAGAAAGAAGTCAGTAGGATAAAATATAATGCTATCCCCACTAGGTAAAGTTGTCCAATTACGCCTGATGTCAGAACTTTTCAACATTTGAATGGCTGGGAGGGGATACTAATTTCAACCTTAATGATCGTTGCTTTAGGAGTCAACATCACAACACTTCACTTATAATTTTAGCACATCTATCAGCCTGTGCTAAAAAGGAGCCTTGGGCTAGTGGGTGACTGAAGATCCTTTTATCCCTAGAGAGGGTTATGTGTTCCCTTCAAGAGTGGGAAAATAGAAAGGTTATAAATACTCACCTACTTCACCGTTGCCCACATTTGCCCTGTTGACAAATAGTGACTTTCACATCCCGCTTTTACTTTCATAAATACAAAAATAAATAAAACCTATGCAACTTCTCATTGTATAACACTTATGGAAGTAGCTCATTTATAATGTCACATATTCTATAACACCATATAGTCCCTAAGCTGAACTTTTTTTCATTTTAATAGATCACATTGATTTCCTGTATGACTTTATCTGCCTAATACAAAGTGGGATTGAACAGTTATTTGTCTGGATTTAGCCATTCCTTATCAAACATTTATGATTTATCTGTTGCTGCAACATCATCTTGTGAGGTCTTTCTTATTTTTATCTTTTCAGGAAGGGTATGAGTGTGATAACAGGGCTGTAATAAATCTATATCTTGAAAATGAACCATATTTTGGGAAGCTGTGTGCTGTCGGCTGTCAGGGGAGGGGAAGTTGAAGGGGCAGGACAGTTGTGTGAGTGGATTGTTTCTAGGACACAGTGGGCACCCATTAATAAGAATGATTGACTCTTCTGGTGGAGAGAATCAGTGCATTGAGGTTGCAGTCTCCTGCCGGCATGGTATGCTGGTGTTCTTGAGACGAAGAACCCAATAAAAAAGAGAGTTTTGTCTAAACAGGCTGAATTGATACAGGCATCATGAGGCTTTAGGGTGAAGAACACAGTAACACAAGTCATAGAAAGGTCAGCAGGTTTGTGTCTTCTCTGTTTATAGAAGTAAAAAAGCGAGTTTTTATTCTTATTATTTAAGTTTCTCTTTTAATTATTCTTCATCTAGAGAGGAAAACAAAAAACGTGAATACTTGTAATAATACTGATTGTGATTTAATTAAATGG
Source organism: Serilophus lunatus (assembly GCA_013399895.1). Lineage (NCBI taxonomy): Eukaryota > Metazoa > Chordata > Aves > Passeriformes > Eurylaimidae > Serilophus > Serilophus lunatus. The sequence goes on along the minus strand of VXBA01004393.1, from coordinate 409,670 downwards.
GTCCAGAAAATGCACAATAGGATCTTTTTTTGTTTTACAACTTATTTTAAAATTTCGTTTGAAAGAAAAAAAGAATAGTAAACCTATCCATTGTGTATCCTAGGTGTTTTAGTATTCCTAATCAGAGGATCTTACCTGAACGTTTTCCAAACAACCTCATCATACCGAAGTAATTTATTTTTCATTACACAATGCTTTTCATTCAATTTCAAAATGCTCTGCTATGTGTGTTTTTTTGAAGTGCCAAAGTAACTGTTGTATGACCTGGGGAGATGTCTGCTGGTTTTATTGTCCCTATTTTACAGACAGGTAAATTCAAACACAGGCAAATTAGCAGATGCTCTGCGAATGAGTAAAGGAGGGAAGACCAAACCCCTAATTCCAGCTTGCTGAATGCCAGCCCTAAGCACATACACCTTTGTTCAATACTCAAAAAGTGCTCCTGCCCTGTGTAGGGAAAGAAGAGGAAAAAAATTCCAACTTTGCAGAAACTGTAAAAGTTAATAATTACATTGTAAAGGCTACTTAACTGATAATGAACCTTTAATACAGAACCATAAATTTGCATGACACTTAAAAAGAAAATGTTCTTTTGTTTTTGTCTTCGCTTCTTGAGTCTGTTTATAGTTAATTTTTTAACCTGCTTAACCGAGGCTGTATTCTGTCCTGTCTCCTTTTTTATGCCTCTTCACTAGTGCTTTCAATGACCTCCCTGCAAGTTTCTTTATATAGAAACCTGCTATGCTGTCTTGAATGCACAAGGTCAATAATGATTACCCTCTAACTTTGAAGGGCATCCCCCTTCTCTGCTTGCAAAGTGTATCAAGCCACAAAGTCCCTGCATCCCATAATTGTAATTTCTCTTGTGAAATGCAGTATTAAGAAGGGTATTTTTTGTTCTCAAACACTAGAGCTTTAGTCCATAAGCATGTTAAGCCTGGTAAAGTCAAGATATAATAATTTTTTTTCATTGCAGAAAAGTGGACTTGATAGTTTATATTTAATTTAAAACAAATCCATATTAATGGAAACATTTCTGTAATATATTTCAAAAGAAGGAAATAGCGTAGTTTTTTTAATATGTGGATGGAAAGCTGGATTTCTGTTGTTCAATATCCAAGTGATGCAATAAGAGACTACATTTATTTTTTATTTCTAATTCCCTTTATATGCACACTGTAAAGACTTCGGAGACTTTATCATGATATGTACAGAAAGACTGTTACCCCTGTGGACTCCAGAGGATATGTATAATGAAATTATGTCTATCTTTTGTAACCACTGGTCCTCTAATAATTATCAATAAACAAATTCTTTTTACAGAAACTACAGAAAGGCATCTGATGATAGCAAAAGTATGCTTAAATTTAATTGATACTATAGCAGGCATTGACTCTGTCATTGCAGAGCTTAATACCTGGAGTCCTGGTTCAATACAGTGAACCTGGGAAGGTTTTCTTAATGAAAGAACTGGTGTTTTCTGTTCAGTAAGAGCAATAGCTTAGTTTACATGCCACTAGTTGTACTACTATACAAATGGAGGTATTATATTGGCTAATACCAGAAAATGGGTTCTCAGACATAAATGTGAAATGAGTCATTTTTTTAAATAAATTAATGCAGATTTTTTTTAAACGTTAATAGATGCATACTCTGCAATTCATTTTACCTGCAAGTAATTCAGAGTTCTATTGAAGTATATTCTCAAAAAGCTACTTATTTGGTTTTCCATCAGTTATGCGTTTTCAGGATCTGCTGGGAAATATTAAGTCCCATCTCCCTCCCATTACTATACTAACAGAAAGCTCAGAAAAGGGCATATAACTTGGGAGAAATGTGCATTCATGTAAATATCTAAACACATATAAATTATCTTTAAAAATTGAATTCACTGAACATGAATAGTCACTTAAAGTGTAACTGGAATTGACTGTGTCATGTATCAGCCTAATAGCTGGAGCGCTGGTTCAATACAATGAACTTGGGAAGGTTTTCTTAATGAAAGAACTGACGTTTTCTGTGCAGTGGTTGCATTCATCAGACCACACAGTGTTCATTACACTACAAAGGACTGCCAATGTGAATTGTTAGGATCATCTATTAGGTAAACCGGATGGGGACAAAAGATAGCAGAGGAATGACAGACTTCAGTACCCCTGCAGGATATGGAAGTGCGACTGCTTTGATGACCTTTCACCAGTGCATTAGCATCTATTCACAGAGGGATCCCAAGTTCATACTCTAATTCTTGCTAACCAAAACTGGCAAGGAGCCAGTGGTAGGTGCGTTCATCTCACCAGCTGATGATGCAAACTAACCCTATACTTTATGGGGCCACGTTCTTTAATTTGCTTTGTTTAAATACCGTGGAAGTTATTGAACGATGGACACTCTCTCGCAATGCTAATGAGGCACCGAAACCCACCCTGGTTTGTGCTGCTAAATTGGAGAGGTGCCACATACTGGGGTTGATTTCTTCAGAGAGAAGATGAGCACTGTGCCATTGGGAAATGGGAAAAAACCAGACATGCTGATTGGCAAGGTCGAGGCTGGAAGGCCCATCGCTGACTCAGGAGCAGGCACGTTAATTCAGTGGGGATTTGCATCCACTCTGTCACTTGCTTACCTAATAGGAGTATTGTTATGCTGTTTCATAGGGAGCTTAGTGACTGAAAAGAGAGATTTAATAGTAAAGATAAAAGTTTTGCTTCAATTCTTCCAACATCCAGTTATTAAGAAACTCTGTCTGCTCTGTGAGGCAGCACACTACAAAAGCATTCCCAGTTCACAGACAGGGGCTGTGTTAAAGCACATAATGGATTAAATTCTTTCCCGTGGATGTTTATAGTAGATGTGTTGGTATCGTGCAATGTTTTCCCTTCTACTTTCAGTGTTCAAGTTGAAGTGATATGAGGGTTACTCGCCTAAAAGTCCATACTTCAAGGTCACTCCCCTAACCTTATTTCTCACATGTTTAAATGTATTGATAGGTAAAACATGGTAGCTGCTGCCACATAACCTTGTTTCCCTTGCTGACATCTCCAGTGGATAGAATTGAATACAAAGCTGTTATTTGGGATGGGGGCATGTAATGTCAGTCTTGTTCTGAGCACGAGTGCCTGCCTGTGCTGCCGGTGGCACCACGCTCCCTGCCCAGGCAGAGATGTCAACTTTATACCTGATAGACACATAAGGCATAGCAAAGGAAAAGCACATAAGCGATACTGGAAGTTGCAGTGAATTTTATGTTCATGTAAAATTACTAGAGAAGGACTTCTCTGTGCATTCATTTTTAAGCTTATTGAAAGTGCTCTGTGTATTTTCATTGTAGCATCTGTGCTTTGTCTTTTATTGACACTCACATAGTTTCTCTGTGGACTGTAGTTAGTGAATCAGTGACAAGTGTTATGTAGTTCTATGGTAACTTCAATACGATGTCGGATTTTTGGAGCACTTTATATCACGATTTTCAGAGCACATTGGCCAATGTGCAGTATGATGAAATTGTATTCATGTTGATATAAAATAAAAACTAAGGGCTTTCAGTTAGTTTGGGTTTTTGTTTGTGCTGTCTTTTTAAATTACTTAAGTGGAGAGAGGTTTTGATTGTACTCAGACTGAATTGTCAGGACCCATATGCTATTTGTCAGAAAGATTCAGACTTGTACAGATATATTGAAAATTTGACTTTGTGGGGCCAAGAAGTAGGACCTGCAGAGGCTCTTGTGCTTTGGGAAACCGTGTTCCATTAAAACTTTAGGGAGTCAGGCTTTGCTGTGCTGCAGTGGGACCTCTGAAGCATGTACTCCAAACTGAGTGTATCCATTTCTTGGCTCTGTGCAGCAGAGGAATTAAAGGAATTAAAGGCCTGCATGAAATAGTGCCTCTCACTGCTGCTTACTCTCCTGAAACGACAGCAGAAGACACCAGGATTGCTGGAAATGGAGAAGATATTTCCCTTATCTGGGAGGGAAAACTGCATTAGGAATTTGGGAAATGGTAAGGAGCAAGAGGTTTAAAGAATAAAAATCCAAGTGCCTGGTTTGTATGACATCTCTTTTGCAAACAGCCCAGTTCCAAGAGAGTTGACAAAAAGAGATAGAGAAGAACTAGAAGGCTCATTTGTAAAAATAGGCGACATCAGAAATTTTGCTGAGGACAAATTAGTCCTTGCTGATGTATTTGAACAATGTATATCCAACTCTTCAGGTGTCCCCTGTGCAATACAAGAGATCAAATGAAGGAAATAAAGAGGAAACCGTTCTGTGTAACTGTGATTCTTTGAAGAGTCCCCTGGCTCAGTCCGTGCTCAGTCATTGGCCTGGTCCCAAATGTGGACCAGGGCTACTGCTGGGGGACTAATGTCTTTTGATTTATCTTGCAAATCAGTGAGCAATACAAAAGTTTTTCAGTATATGCATTATAAGCGTATTTTTAAGCTGTTACATCTTTTAGGTTATCCACTGTGATACAGGAGGAAATCAGTTATTTGTCCAAGATACTTCATTGCTGAAAATACATCACATCTTTTATTATGTTGTATGTTCTTCCCTGAGCATGCAGTGTATGCACAGCTACAAGTCTGTGAATTGCTACATTTAAAATATCCACAAAAATTATCTTAATTTATTATTAGACTGAAGGTTAAGATGTAGTTTTCTTAGTAGAGAAAAATATAGTCTTTTAAACATGGAGCTTCCCAAAATTGTATTTGTTTTCATCTTTATAAAAAGAGGTTTTAAGATATAATATCAGCTTATTTAAGATTTTCTGCTTCTTGAAGCACAGAGCACACGGATTGATCCTCCATTACACTAAAGCTTGTTAGTGTCACTCTGTGGGAGTTTTAAAGGAGCTCCTCAAGAGGTTGTGCATAGCCTTCACCATGCCCTGTTCCATATCTCTGGAAACACTGATGAATGAAGACAGAGAGGAACTACAGACCCGTGTTCCCTGTGACTCTGCTTGGAAACTTCAGGCATAATATGAAATATTTCTTTATATGAAATGCTCAGATGCACAAAGATCTCTGCTATCTCTGCTGCATGATTCCTACTCCCGTGACTGACAGGTTTCTGGGACAGCAGAGATTACTGCATTACGCTACAAGGTGTAAAAGGGTGTTTGAGGTGGTACACTGGCTACTCTAAGAAATCAGGTAAGAAAAAAGCATGCCTCAAATACATTTCCCTCTAGTGACAAGTGACAAATCTGCCAGGTTAACTGGCAGGCTTTGACTATTTTCTTTATAAGGTGCTATGTGTGCTTTATACTGCTACTACTACTAATGAGTATGTACAATTCTTCATTGTTTAGTGGAAATTATTTTCCTTTGTCCCTTCGCTAACTCCTTGTATGGTTTGAGGTACTTCTTGTTCTAAATGTGTTGTTCTAGTTCCATGGGAGGAGGTCAAAACCCAAGATATAAGCATAGTTTTAAGCAATGAAAAGCTCTGTGTATCTTAGGACATTCCTACATAACAATCATATCTTTCCTCTGCCCTATTCTGTGCTGGTGGTGAAGGAGGGAGTGTTCATGGTGAGGATTTGATAGAACTTGTGAAGGTGAATATATTTACTTTGAATAAGTTCTGTAAATCATCTGTCTGTGAAATAGGTTTGCGTGGGAAGTGAAGAAGGTTGGGTTGGGTTTTTTACTTTCAAAAATTGGATGGCAATTATTCTATTATGGGTTTTCAGTAGGAAAATAACAATTGCGTGGAACAGCTTGTTTATGGAGCAAACTTGTCATCTGTTGCTATTTTTCTGTTAATTAGAGAGGCATTTTTAATTATCTGTCAAGGTCCTCTAGAACCTGGGATAGCTAGTCTTTCTTACATGATGAAATCAAAACAAGCAAGTGGTAGGTGAGTCTGTCACAACTGATAGGAAGTAGAATGAAGTCCAAGAATGAGAGTAATAAGCATGTTTGGACTGCATGGAAGAGGAGCTTTCTGTCAGGAATGATGGTTGTACTCTCTTCTTTGCATTGCCTTGTAGTCTGTTCCTGATGAAATTCAAACACACTTGTATACTGAGTAATATCCGTTGATTCCATACCTCTGTAGTTTTGGGGTGCCTTTAAATATGGTCAAGATCTCAATTTTTTTTACTAAAACACAATACTCACTAAGCTATTTGTGAAAGAAATTTGAAAAAGAAAGAGAAATGAATTTTGACTTTCCCCTTTCCCTGTGGACTTACAGCTCCTAACAGGGGTAGCTCTAGTATAAGGAAGCTTTACAAAAGCTCATGCACAAAATACAAAACAATATTGCTGCAGAAATTCCTGTTAAAATGGCAGGGTGATGTTTCCTTCTATGAGTGGAAAGTGTATCACAAAAAAGATGACCAGAATCAGAATAACTTTGAGACAAATAACTACGACAGTATGGGTAGTCTACTTGCACTCACTGGTGTGTGCTTGGGGGACAGTGCACACTGGTGGAAAACATTTAATTGTACAATAGCTGTCACATCCTTTATAATTGAAACAACTGTGCTTCTGTAACGAAATCTTAGTGTTCTCAATTTGAAATCACTTAAGTAAAATGATTTTGTGGTGTTTAAAAAGCAACAGAAAAAATTCACTAAAGACCATTAAGGGGCCTCAAGCCCCATGTTTCAGTGTTCATTTGTACCGATTATGGTGTGACAGCTCTTGAGTTTCCAATGATAACAGCCATCTGACTTGATCTGAGTTCAATGGATTTTCACTAAAATAGAATCATCGCCTTTGTGATGGATAGAAAAAGTAAAGCAATACATCCTGATAAATGCTCTGGCTTTTTTTTCCCCTTCCCTTATTGTGACCTTGTACAATCTATAAGTGAGCAAAGCTGAGCCCTGGCCACTGCTGCAACGCATCAGGACTTTGAAATTTAAGTAGCTCTGAAACCCATCAATGGGGTGAAGGGAGAATGGCCTGAGAAAGCGATGGATCATGCTTAGAGGGCTCACAGGGAAACAGGGTAAGCTGAAGGTCAATACGCAGACATGTCCTGAAGGAACGGCTCAGACACTCATTCACATTCACATCTCAAAGCCACTGCTGCTGTAGCACTGTGAGGAGAGATCAGGAGGAGAGTAAAATAAAACAAGAATTTCAGAGCATATAATTTCTTCACAGAAGCAAATGGCAGAAGGGTACAGTGTAAAATAGCTATAACCTGTAGTGTTGGTGCAGTGCCCTAATCATCCCATACCAGCACGAGGAGCAGAACAACATGGAAATATTATTCTTCCCAGTACACTCCACTTATTTTCAAACTTTCTCAGTCCTGGTAATTGTGAAGAGCATTTAACATTTTTAACATGTCATTGATAGTTTGTAACACATTATTCAGCATGACATGAAAATGAGCTAAACTAGAAGAGAAGCAATCTGGTTCCATATACGTGCAGCCAAGTAATTAAGGGACTTTACACTTTGTGCTTTGTGTGTCTGGGTGGATGGAAATGTATATAAAACTTTTACACGGGTTTATATTCTGATTTCTTTGGAGTTTTGTTTTGAAAAATGTTTGGATCCAGGTACAGACCGGCCTGGCTGTAGAGAGCCTCAAAAATAGGGGAAGAAAAAGGAAGAATAGGAAAATACTAAAATAAAATCAGTATACAAATTTGAACCTGCAGTTACCATGCCTAAAGCAGAAATTGCCGAACAAGTCAAGAGGCTTATTAGCATTTTATGTAAATCAGTTATTACTGTTCTCCACTTCCTTAATTATCCATGTTATTTCAATACAACCCTTTCTTTGATGTCCCAATTCTATATTTAAATAGTGCAAGATTTCTATCATATCCTCCCGCTGAGGTTTGTTCCATGCAAAAAACATGCCAAGAGCAGCTATTTTAGAGACTACTGGGAAATGTTTAATTGGTTAATCCCATTTGAGTTATGAGGGAGTATTGCCACGCACAGAAAACAGAAACATGTAAAGTACTGGCTTGGAGAAGTTTACTAAAACCTGCAAGACTTCCCCTGAAATTTAGCCCTGAAGATGTTTTGTTTCCTAGGTACCCAGTGGGAAATGATTCAAAGGAAAATGCTTCAAACTTCTTTGAAATACACTAAATGATTGATTCATAGTAGAAATATTTTTGAATTAAAACGCAAAGTCATTTTTTTTTGTTCTTGCAATGCAGAAAGGGGTCTCTCTCTATGTTTGACCTAGCACTGCAGTGGCAATTAGCAGTATATTCCAACCAAAAGAAAACCCACAAAACTTTAGCAAGTTGTTAGTTGCTACCCACTATTGAAGGGAATGAGTGCTTCTTAAATTTCCACATTATGAAGTGATCAACATCTTCTCCAATGGAGAAATGGACTTTCTGTGCCACCCATTAGGATCAATTTACACAAAAGGATGCTTAAAAAAAACCCCAAACCATTTCTGTACAGCTTCCAGTTTCCAGCTTTGGACTGGAAAGACTTCAGAGCAAAGCACTGACAAATATTCCTTTCCCGATTTCAAACATTTGATAGATTTTAACTTTTTAAAAAATTTCTTTGGAAGCAGTGTAAGAGTTTTAGCACAATGGACACAAAAACATTTGCCTATGAATACAAGAAGTGGAATGTTACAGCATGGTCAGATCTTGGAGTTTTTCACAGATTTTAATGAAGTATAATCGCAGACTTTCTTTTTGGTTGCTTTAATTTTTTTAAGAGATGGAATTAGTTTCCACATTTACTGCAGGTGTATTAGATAATATGGTGGGTGATAAAAGTACAGGTGAGGTACATTAAGCTTGGTGAATAAGAGAGGAATTAGTTGATTAAAAAAAGAAATTAACTGTTGTGATGCTCTGTAAATAACTTGTCTCTTTTGGTACTTCTTCCCAAACTAAGGTTTGGGTTGTCCATTTGAGAGGGTTTGGTACACAAGCTTCTCCATATTCCCAATTTGTTTAAACAGATGCCTCCCCCATGCAGAAACAGGTTAACTTATTAAAAAATCCACACTAGAACTGTGGATTGCTGAGTTTCCATCATTGGGAAGTACATTGTTCCAACTCTGAAATTATACAGTCTAAAATCATCATCATGTATTTTCATCAGGATGAAATATCGGGAGCTCTGCTTAGTGCAAGGTTTTATTAATGATGTGCTGTCAGAAGCTGGATGCTCTGCATATTTGCATATTAAACAGCTGAGTGAAGAAACATTCCTTTTATTGCTGCAGGGAATAAATCAGTTTAAAGCAAGTTCTCATCATTTATACTCCTTTCAGCTAAGTCTTCTTTTATTGAAATAAATTGTTGAAGTGCTTTGCTCATTCTTTGAATACTGATGAAATTTACCTTGATAGGGCCTGAGGAAAAATAACATTTTCTTAAAGGTGCAATGTTGTTCTTTATCTAAATACAGCCTAACTTTTAGAAATTGTCTCTGGGAAAATTTGTGCGTTTCCAGCCACATAAAATCTTCTTTTAGTTACAGACTTTCTGTAGGTTTTTCAAGATGTTTGTGTAATTCTTGTAGTGCTGTCCACCCAGAAATCTAAACAGGAACTTTGCACAGCATATACTACTTACATTGTGTTTATTCTATGTACTTTCATTAGTTGGTGTTTAGTGAAGGGGTCTTCCTGCTGCCTTGCATTGTGCATTGCAGATGAACATCACCTTCCCTTGTCTATGTGCTGTCTGTTGGTGGCAGCCTGAGTTTAGAAGTGTGATGTCTGGAAGGACTAGAACAAAGTCAGTACCAAAGGAAAAAAGTTAGTATTTTATTTTCTGTTCTTTCATCATGCTTGAAGTGAAGCATGCAGACATGTCATGAGACCCTGGTTTTCCCAAATTTACATAAATAAATAATTTTGAAACCATCGTTGGTTAAAAGATGAGTTTTATAGTCTGTCATTTTTCCAGGCATGAACTAGAAGAAAGCAGTGGAAGTAAAATAATTTAAAATGAAATGAATGTATTTTATGTACGGAAGTCAGGTGGAGTTTGGACATTTTATGTAATGCTACTGTATTACTTTGGCTAGCACTGAAATGTTGTTTGTTACAATAAGCAGCAAAGTGGTTAAAGTATCAAAGGAAAAATATATTCCGTGTATTCTTAAATTTTATTTTAAAATGTTACAGCAGCAAGCAATTATATGCCTTTCTTATGTCATACAAAGTATTTTAAAATATAAATAATTTGTGACAGGAGCTTCTTGTTTTTAAGTGGAAAATGTGCGTTTAATAACATGAAAATAATGTCAAAACATTCTCTGCTAGATGGTTGCCAAGTGAACTGTTGCTTTTCATTTATTTTTTATTTTCAGAGGTTGGGTTTTGCAGGAATATTTTCAGATACTTGGAAAAATAGTGATCCATTGCAGCTGTAGTTTATTTTAATTGGACAGCACTAAGTGAGCTGACTTTATGATAAACAGTGCAGTCAGCGGCTAGTGAGTGCACTTCCACTTTAAAGATTATACAGAAAATAAAATCCTTTAAGCTAAAGTCATAAAAAACCAAGCTGAAGTTATTTTTGGAACATATGTCTATGTTTGTCTCAGTGTGTGTTGTAAGGGATATCTGTTCCTAAAGGTGTAATTATCTATAAAAGTATATATTCCTCACCACCTCACCTACCCAACTATCAAAATCTTGATATTAATGAGATTTTGGTTCATTTTAATTATTTAGATCGTCACTAAGAATTAATAGGTAAAATATTTTATGTATAGTGTCAGAGAATTCTCAAGTGCACTGTATGATTCTGCAGTGGGAAATTCTGATAGTACTTCTTACCTCTTCAAAGATTTATCTGTTAATGTTCTGAGGTGTTATCCCTGTAAAAAGCTGTTATACCTTTTGATTTCTTTATTGCTATTCAAAAATATAAGGGAGAGCTTTACTTAATTTTATTAATTTTTTTTTTACCGAATTTTTTTTGGAAGCTATATATGTTTTTCTTTTTCCTGTGATTGAATAGTAAATCTGACATAAATTCATTTGCTGACATTTGGATGTTTATAAGGATGATTTGGTTTAGTGGTTAGACCTATTGTATTTCACAGGGGTGTTGTCAGGCTTAATTAATTATGCTGCAGCAATATGCAGTGCAGATTTTTGTGCCAGTATCTCCACAGCGCTTCACAGGGACCTTACAGGACAGGATGGTTATTACCAGACAGTCTGAGTTTGCCTCCTCTGTGGCACTGTGCACATCTTTAACCAGTAAAGATATATCTGTTTGCAAGAGGATTTGTGTCTTTTTGTAGCTGAGCGGAAGGGGAACCAAACCACTGCTATTGACTCAATCGCTGTGATAAAAACACTGCAAGAAAAATGCCATTCCAGTTTGCCTGCCATCTGCTGCTCTTGCTTTTAAGGATGGTTCAGGTGGAAAATTCATGATGACTTGGTCGTATTTTCTATTTTCTTTTGGCTGTCATAGGCATCATGGGTGGAAGAGCCATATAGATGATTTTTGCCTACCTGCTCCGTGTGAGGTTAAGATAACTTCCTAGAGTATATTGTTATATATCTTTTGTTTTGTTTGTTCCTGGAGAAGTTATAAATGACTCATGCTCTGGGGCATTTACTACTACCATAAGGAAACTGTCTGCCAGTGTAAGAGGCTTCAGTGCTTGGATTTTTTTCCCAGGTCTCCACCCTGAGGCTGTAAAAGAGAGAGAGTTGAGCTCTTTTTAGTGATGAGTCCACACTGCAATGTTTTTGTAGTATTGAACCATGAACTATTAATCATCTGTTTGAGGATGAGTTAAATATAGAGAAAACATTGCATCATGTATTCATAATTTCTAAAGAGTAAAGAAAGATGAAAACCAGAAAGGTTCTTGTTTTTCATAGAAATCATAAAAATAAAACTCATAAAAATATGTTTAAATCAGAAACTTTAAAATTTGGGGTTTTTTGTGTAAGACAGGTAGAACACCTGTGTTTAGAAGGAATTGCTAGAAAGTTTATCAAAAATTGTTTTGAGAATCAGGTTGTTTTACAAGGAATGACAGCAGTTTTATTTCTTTTCCCAGCAGCTAGGAAAGATTCTGTAATCCTCTTTCCTTGGGGACTTTTCAGGAATAACAGGAATATTTAGGATCAAATATGCCGAAGAAATAATGTCTATGTCTTCTGGTCTTTGCTGCGTGGAACTCTTTGTTACATTTTTTACGAGCTGCTATGTTGTTTCAAGTATTTTTATGCACTGAGGGTAGATGGCGTCTCAGTGCCAGTCGTGTTCCTGGTCGCAGTTCCAGGCATGCAGCTTCCCTGGGAAACGTGGGGCTCAGAGGGACGGCAAACTAGTCCGTCCTGCTAAAAGATTCAGTTCTGTCTCTGTGAAAATTCAGCACTGTATTTCCTATTTTTTGTTGTTGTTAACTTAGTCTGATTTACCCATCCCTCCAAATGACTGAGAAGAAAAAATGTAGATCGAGTAACAAGAGTAAATTGCTTTGCTGCTGAGAACTCTATAGGGAAGGGTGTAGGAGGGGAGGAATTTTGGCTGCAAAAAAGTGGTATCTCTAGAGATGCCCTGCCTATCTTTCTTGTAGTTTTTAAATGGTGCATTTAGTCAGGGTTCATGCCTGTACATATTAGCTTTGGCAAGTTGTTCCTGTGTTTTTAGGTTACACAGGGAAGGTTTGTCATGCCTGTTGGGATGATGAAGACAACAGCTGAATTTTTTCTTGTTCTTTTCTCTAACATAATACTCGAAAACACTTGCAATATTGAAAAGATGTGGCAAGAGGATCCAAATAGGCAAATTCTGGGATGCTTCAGCCTGCAAAGTTTTCATCTGTTCTCGTCAATGCATAATATTCTTGAACTGCAAATAAGCAAAAAGTCATCCCTAAAGCTACTTTCAAAACTTGATACGTGTAGGACTCTGGGTTCCTGTGTCCACACAGAGCTTGTGCTAATCCATGTTGGTGCCTGCCATGTCCCACAGCCCTGGGTATCACAGTTGGGTCTCTGCAATAGTGAATGTGAGTGGTTGGAATCTCTGCTTGCGGGAGCTGGAGTTCTGCTCTCTGCATATGTTTTTGTTGTGCTGAACAATGAAACCTGATCATGACTGAGCTGTTGGAGAGCTAAGTGCAATAGAAAATATCATAACCACACATAACAAAACAAAAATATTATGGGAATGATTGGCTGCAGGTTTTCGGTGCAGAAGCGTCAGTGTGATGCTGGTACACAAACTAGCACTCTAGAAGTCACTAGAGGCCTCCAAATCTCTATAGTACCCTTGTTAGTAGATACCTGGGGATTTGTTGTTATTTTAAGATTTTTCGATTTCAGCACTATAAAATAGGGCACAATTTAACTGAAGGTGAAAATAACTATTCTATATATTTTATTAATATCTACTTTGTTCTTCAGTTGTTTATACTGTGTGTAAGGTGATCTGTTTTCCAAAAGGATATGTTTTACTCTAACATCTCTTGAAGAAGCACAACCAGGTATTGATTCTATATGAGAAAAGAGAAGTTGTGACTGCCATGAGTTACTTGTAACATAAGTGTATATATCTCAATTTACCTTATGGTTCCCTGGTCGATACATCATTTAAACTGACTGTTTTTATTTTATTTGTTGGCCTTTGATTTCTTACTTAAGTTCTTGAAGGAAGCACCGGAAATTTTTAACTACAAAGCACGTGGACAATAAAGGAGACTTTAATCAAAAACTACCTAAAACTAAGTAAGGTTCTGGATTTCTGTTTTGTTGCTATGCTCAAAATAGCAAAAGAGGAATCAAATTGGAAATCTGAGCTGCTATAGGCTTCAACTCTTAAGGAACATTAAAGCACTCATTCAGTTGAGGTATTATGAACAATTAATATCACTGGAATTAAATAAACAAGTATTCAGAAACAAGTACATTTTTATGGTTTTGTAGTTGTATTTTTGTTTCTGTGTTTTATTGTGAAATTTATATTTGACCTTTATGAGGTTGGATGATGGGAAACAATCCGATAAATGCCTTCTGAATGGGTAACTTATCTGTGGATCAGCACTCCTGGTTTTTGTGGTCTTTGTGTGTGATAAGGGAAAGTGATTTAGAACTGTTTGAGAGAACTATGTCTTGATTTATGATATAGCATACAATATGGTATGATAATTAAGGCTCTCTCCCTTAATTCTTAAATGAGAGCAGAATTTTATTTTTAAAAAGAAATGCCTGTAATATAATCCCAGGTCAGCTATGGCTCAGAGCACAGGGATAAAGGGTACAGGGAATATCTAACCAAACCCTTGAAAAACTATGGTCTTGAAGTACACAGGGGATTCATGCACATGAAGTCATATGCATTACAGAAATAGGGATCTATTTGATATTACTGTTAAACTTCTTATTGACTTCCTTACTTGTTCACTCCTGTCTGTGTCATACCTTGGAGAAGGCTCTCCTTTTGTTCTACATATTTGACATTAGGTATCCCGAATTTTATCAGATCTCCTCATGCCCTTCTCTTTTTAAAGCATACATTACAGAGCTCTTGCTGCTTGCAGATACAATATGCATGGCATGTTACCTTATTTAGGAAATACAGCTTTGAATATAATGCTCTGATATCAAATTAGCTGATTTTGATTCAGTTAATTCGGATGTGGAGAAAATACAATGAAAATTAACCTAACAAAGTATATTGGACTCGGCTTTGTAATTGAGTGTAGCTTTATTTTTGAAGTTCTGTATATCTAAGTGTTTGTAAAAACATGATATTGTGAAAGTGATAAAATATCTGGAACAAAGGTACTTCAAAATCCTGACAACTTCTTTCTTGGAATTGCTCTTCTGGAACTGCTGCAAGAGTCACTGAATACTCTTTACACTCTAAATATTTTATTTCTTTCTTTGGATAATACCAAAGTTCAAGCAGCTGGAAAAAAGGTTCGGAGCAGGCCCAGCAATTAAGCCAAGGAATTAAGCACACTCGATTCCTTGGCATTACAATTTTATTTTCACTTTTTGTTTTAATTAAAGATACACAAGCTATCAAGCTTCCTGGCTTCAACCCATTTACTTAGCTTGAAAGATTAAGTCTAAGCAAACATGAAACTAAACCTATATAGGAGATTCCATCTCTTTTCAAGATGTGTTCTTCCCTGTGCTTGGTAAGAGCTAACAACATCCTCTGGATGCTGGGGTGCAGTGCAGCCACTGAGTGAGAGTCACAGAGAGGATTTGATGGCTCAGTCAGGGACAGTCCAGGTTGATTCCAATGAAAAATTTTCTCTGCCATTCCTTTATCCAGAAGTATGTGTGAGTGTACACACACTTTTGTGTATGTATATATACACACACACTTCTATTTAGTGCGTGTATACTGTGTATATATACACTCCTATGTACTATAGATACACTTCTATGTACATGTGCTCTCTATATGCTTCTATGTATTCTATATATAGTGTATATATATATACACACACGTACTATCAGTAATGTATTTGACATCATTCAGGATGTGACTACATGTTCATTTTGTCAGATTTCTCAGACTCTAAAGGGATGTTCTCCATATTCTCCAGGTCTAGGAGGGTGAGGCAGTTCTCTCTTAACAAGCAAATTTGCTTTACCTATGGGTAACAATCTGCTCCACTGAGAGCAAGTTTTTAGTCCACACTATACTTGTGCTTTATTCTGTTTTTTTCTTATATAAGCTGTGCTTATTTGTGAGGTAGCTCCTGTAGCTACAGGAGATGTTCCATCATTGAATCATTATGTAAGTACAAATAATGGAGTTGGAGTTTAGGCTCTGAATAGGTGCATAGCTGCTTGACAATTAGTATAGTTCCCAGTATCATAAGCAATATAATATTGTATAGTATATACTTCATTAAGTAATATCTGATGTTGAGATCAAACCTTAGACTAGAAGTTTAAAGTTGGTTCTTACACTTAGCTGACTACT
Organism: Serilophus lunatus; assembly: GCA_013399895.1. Taxonomy (NCBI): domain Eukaryota; kingdom Metazoa; phylum Chordata; class Aves; order Passeriformes; family Eurylaimidae; genus Serilophus; species Serilophus lunatus. Next base: position 393,776 of record VXBA01004393.1, on the reverse strand, counting down.
AGTGCAGAACACAGATAGTAAGCCAATGATTTCTGATTGAATCTCACTTCATAAAATATATTAATGTTAAAATATATAAATGTTCTAGTCCTATTTTGGAAAAGAATAAAATTCTTCTATTTAATTTATTGCTCTGGAACATCCTGAAAGTAACTCAGGGGAACAATTATTTCCTGGAACTTCTGTTTAGAAAGAAAAAGACCCCCTAAACCTTTCTTTACTGTACTCTCCTTCAAGACTTCTCTTCCCCTTCAAATCAGCCGTTCAACCACAAAGGTGATCAGTAAAACTTATTTTATTGTGCATTAGAAGGAGCAGACATTATTAACCGATTATACCTCTATCAGTTTTTATAAATATGGAAATGTAGATGGTGGTATAACTACTGTATAGTTACTCTTTTATGAGACTGAATGGTATTTAAGCAGATCATTTTCTCACTAGACTCAGCTTTCTCTGAGTATCAGTTCATTCTTTCAAACATAAGAACTCCAAGAAACCATAAAATCTGTGTAAATTAATAAAACTGTGAACCTGATGCAAGTATATAACGCTTCTATAAAAGTTTTATAGTAAATTGGTTAGACTGTTATTGAATCCACTCAGCACAGATGCTGATGGAAGGCTTCCTTTGGTTGCTAATATATTTGACAATATGTTGTGTATTTATGAGCAGAGAACTCAAACAATATAACTGTAACATTCTGCATTTGGTAGTAAATATTAATTGCAGTATAGTAGTGAAAACACAGGACTGTAGGTTTGGTGGGATTTTCTTTTCTTCCATGTGCCACTAAATCATCTTTCCTAAAATGATATGCCCTTTGAAAGGCAAACATCAGTGTGATCTTACCACCTTAATGTACCTTGTGTATGTAAGTCTACATGAGAGCTCCAAAAATGTATAAGGATTTAAAAAAAATTTACTATCTCCTTTCTAGACCCACATTATATTTGTCATGATAGCTTGCACTGAGACTACTTTAAAAAATGTAGAAAACACTAACAGTTTTTGTTGGATATGCTTGAAGATGAATAGAGCTGTTGAAAAAGACACTTAGACATTTAAGTGCAAGAAGCCACACTTGAGCTTTTAGCATACGTGTACGTCTAAACTGTGAAAATGTGAAAGCAAAGGTTATGATTCATAGGGCAATGGGTTTTTTTCATACCAATTTTTTATTAGCATATGAAGTACAGTAGCTTGCTCCAGGTATTTGCCTTGAACTTGATTTAAACCCCTGGTAGGTCTCTAACACTAGGAGCTGTGCTATTTTGCCATGTATCATACACCACTACTTGTTATTACTAAATTGCTTGCTTATACCTTGTGATGGGTCCTTCAGTTTCTCATAAATTAATAAGGCATCCGTGAATATTTGCAGTCAGGTTTTAGAGCTCTGAATCTGCTCCAATACAGAGACTGTAAAAAAAAGAGAGCAGATGAAGCAAGATTTCTTTTCCTTAGAATGCTCTTCCAGTATGAAGCAAAATATTATTAATCTAGACTGCCTGCTACTTTCATTTACCATGTAGCTGCTCATGGGATTACAGGCACAAAGGTTTCATAAATTTCAAATGAAATATGAACATTTGTTGTCAAAATACTGTTAAGCTATAAAAGCTCTGCTAGTAGTCGTCCTGCTCTTTTATTGTAACATTTATATCCGTGGGCGTTAGTGTGTTCTTGGGTCTGAAGGAGAATTTTTTTTCCCCCTCTTTATTTTTTTTCTCATGATTTTCATCCAGGTGACAGATAACAAGGCAGGGGATTGGAAAAGACATACTTCTCATTTTTCAGACTATGGCAGATCCTTTCTGTAATTATGTGGCATTGCAAGGGCCTTATCTAAGTAAGCATAGCACCTTAGATGCAATTTAGCATATAGATGCTTGAAGAAGCAGGCATAACCTTTTTTTTTTCTTTCCCAAAAGTGTCTGTCCTGTCTCCTGCCTGCCTTTCTTTGTGTAATATTCAGCCCAGTGGTGCTATTTGACATGGCAGTTGTACAGCATGGGAGGAATAAAAGATAGAAAGATAAGTGACACATGTATCTCTCTGCTGCTTAATGTGTGGGTGTTTAGAGTCATATAACTGTGGCACTAAGGCTTTTACCTATGCGAGCAAAACCTGTCCAACTTAATAGTCAATAGGATTCTTTATGGGAATAATACTGTCCATAAATTGTTGTGTTCAACTCTACCTGAAATTGCAGGGAGCTTGTTTAATATGTAAATATTAACAGAAATGTTAAATGAATCTCTTCAGAAATCCAAATACAGAAGTCTCTGCTTTTGGATACCCAAATTAGAAATCTTTGTTCATAATGTAGCATTAAAAATAGGCTAAAGGCTTCAGATTCTACTTTAATAACACCACTTATGATCCTATAATCAATACAGTTTGCTTGGAATTTCTATTAGAAGATATGTATAGGGTGCTAAAATAGTCATTCATTCTTTGTCCGAGGCATGAGGATGGTTTCTATACTGTGAAAAACGATTATGACATGTTAAAACTGTGTAATAGTAAGCAGACACTTTTCAGTGCTGATGGGTGAATTCTGGAAATGCTCTATTTATTTTCTCTCTATTGACTAGTTGCATTCAGGCAAGACTGCCAGTGCATTGACTTGGAAAACAACTGAGACTGAACAATTTCAAACCATTGACATTATACTGCTTCATTTGTGAACTGCATTGCTTCTGCATGCACCAGTTACTTTTTTATGGAGTGCTTGCATGTTTAGGAAGCTTTCAAAAAATGAGAGATGTAAGCTAGCCTAGAAAGAAAGTTGTCCATTTTATCATATTTATGTTTATAAGACCATGAAATAAAACAGACTGGCAATTTAAAAAATAAAGAAATGGTAGCAATTCACATACCTGTTCTGTGTGCATTTTGATGCACTATTTAGAAAAAATTAAGAAAAGAAAAAGTTTGTGGTTTAAAATTTCTCAACAGAGAATTTTTTCACTTTTGAAACAATACCATTTCCAGCTATTACTTAGTACAAGTTTTTCAAAGTGTGTTGTAGCACTGATGTAAAGAAAAATGAATGAGAAATTAATTTGTGTCTGAGATTTAATTTGTGTCTCTGGCTGTCTGTCTCCATCATGCTGATCAAGCTTCTTTGTTAAATATTCACATCAGTTCTTACTAGCATCATTTCTGCTACACCAGTGTTGGCTTTGTCTGGGAGAAAACTGTTACTGTGAGGAGGACCAGTGTTTTCTTCCATTGAGATCTGAAACAGGACTATTCACCGGTAACTCGGAATTTCCATATAACAATCAGAGTGTCAGGGCTGTGTTCTGCACAAAAAAACAGAGCCAGGATGTGAGCAGTCCTGCTTACAGCTGTGTGGGGAGCTTAATCCCTCATGAGCTTGTGTATAGACTCATCGTGGGTTAGTCGAAGTGACCAGTCTCTAAGTGACACTGCCTGATGTTTATTCATAATTTTTCCCGCATCTGATCTGTTAATTAAGCAAGAAAAAGGGGAAAACAATCCTTCTACTGAGGGATCTACCTCAGGAAACCTATAGCCTCTGAGATCTCTACTGAGGCCTACCCGTTCCTAGACTAAGTCAAGAGAAGCAATGCAATCAAAACACTTGTAAAAAGAACAGAAAAACACCTTTCCTTCTTTCTTCAGACAAAGACAAGGCAAAGTCACACCAGCCTCCTCCAGCAGCAGCAGCATTGACAAGAGCTGCTAAAAGCTCACATCTTTGTGCCCACACTGTGCCCACAGTGTCCCCTGCTCCCCTCAGTGATTTGTTACAGTTGTAAATGTTTGTAATTTAAGAAATAATTTTGCTTATCTTTTTTATGATGATGCATAGGAGCCCTTCACACTCTCCTAGCTGCATCACTTGTCTCCTGCTAAGCAGAATAAAACACGGCGCTGGGTGGAGAAGACTGGAATATGCTTTTTGTAGCCCAGCAAGCGATGTGATTCCTTATACACCTGAGAAAACTCCTACTGTGTAAAAACCATCTTTTCTGCTCACCATCTTTAGTGTAGACATGATTTTACTGTAACATTGTTTTTACGCCCTATGTAGGTGATTGAGTGTTTGCTTACACTGTATGGACATTTTGCATTCTGTTGCATGTACTGCATAATCCTAAAGCTTGTTTTCATGACAATGTGAACCATTAGGTTTCCATCTACCCATTTTGAAAAATACCAGGGACCTTTAAATGACCGATTATGAGCTCAGTTCTCAGTTTAGAGGTTGAACTTACTGTCTCTGGCTGGAAATGAAAATACTGCCAACTGGATCGAAATGGAAGTCAGCAGTTTGATGGCGGTAGTTCCAGCTGCACAGATTTTCACTTCATTATGAGAGAGAGAAATATTTAAACTCTGTTATACAGAAATTCCAAAATGCCTTATCTTTTCATTAATTTGCCTGGCTACCTATGAATGATTTTCATATCTGCTGCTGCCAGTTATTCTTTGTATAAGAAAGATGGAGCCCAAATATTTGTGTAGAGGCTGATATTCCTTAGATTTGCATTTCACTTCATTTGCAGCCTCTCCTTTCTCGCAGAAGGAAATGTGGGCACAGGAGCATAAAGGAAGATGTGATGTCTTTTGCTAGACCCCCAGCTCTACAAAGCTGGAGGCCCAGGACTGAAGTGTCTCTGTGCCACAGGTGGGGGAGATACAACCACTGTGTGCTTCAGATGCACTTCATGCACCAAGATTCATTCATATTTTGTTGAAGACATTGGCTTTTTGCAGCCAAAAGTTGTGGCTTTCTGTCAGGAAGCTTTCATAAGCTTATCGACAGCATTTCATGGGCAGTATTTGATGCTTTGCCAGTGATCGGATGTTGCATCTTGTTTCCAAATTGTTGACGTAACCCACTTCAGGGGTGACTTGGCCCTATGTACTAAGAGAGCCACTGGAGAAATCTACCTCGTTCAGAGATCAAATTTTATTTACCTGTTGGCACTAGATACTAAAATAACACATAAGTGTTTTTTTCTACACAGATGGAAATACATGAGCCACACAGAATTGACACAATTTGGTGCAGTTCTGTTACTGTTTGTGGGTTTGAATTTGCCTGAATAGGGTCAATGTGTAGAGTCCTTCTTGGCCATGAAGGGGTTGTCCTAGTGGTCAGGGCACAACTGGGTGCTTCTCCTATGTTAAGCCCCTCCCCAAGGTGTACTTTTTAAGAATTAGCATTAGAATGGGGATGCTTCTTTTTTACATCTTGTCAAGAAAAGGAAATGAAGAATCTCACTGCTGTCATTGAGAAAATGCATTATCTCAGAAAAATGTGCTGCAGACTATAACTCTCACCATATGGCTCTTGCTTCATCAGTTGAAGAGAACTATTTGTGAAATCATGGTCTTTTTTTTAGTTCCTGTTTTCTGATACTGCCCAGATAGATTTCAGTGCTTCCAAATATTTATATTCTGATAGCCTCTCGAGTGAACTTCTCAAGCACATTATAATGCCTTAAGAAACAAAGGCCATTAGAGAAAAAAAGGGCAGGCATGAACTGAAAGGCAACTAACATCTTAAAATATGTAGAGGTAGGCTGTAAATGAGGTTGGTTCATTGAGACACTCTTTTGAAATATGAAGATAAACTGCCCCGTTGACCTCTGATGATGTTACGTAATTATTTGGGAAGGTTTATCTCTGTGTCATTTCACAGTTTTCTCCTGTTAGTGCCACTCTCTTACTTCATATTAGAAAAAAAAAAGGCAAAAAAAGCAAGCAAGTGAAAGCCTCTCTGGCTGGTTATCTGAATGTGGAATCCACTGCTGAAAAGACCCTGGCCCTCCTGTTAACACAATACTTTTATCCGGTAATCACAGCCTGCGGGAGACAAAATAACAATTCATCTGGAAAACGAGATTAACTCATTTAAGTTAGGCAGTGATCACAGAGAGAAACACGTTGGTGTTATCTGTCTGAACGAAAGCATACAGATTGGAGGGCCATTCCGGTTCAGAGGGCCCATGTAGCAGGCCCAGCTTGTTGAAAGTAATTGGACCCTGTCAGAGTATGCCTTTGTGAGATATGGATATTACAATGGAATTCTATTAATCTCTGACAAATCCCCTCTCATCTGATAAAGGCTGTATACCTCTGCTCTTCATTACAACAACTCGCTCGTCACTGCTCTGTGCGGGCTGGCGGGCGCTGAGCCGCTGTGGCTGTGTCACAGGTGAAAGGCGGCATTGCCCCTTTTGGGGGTCTTTTAATCCATGTAGTGCCATGGCTGCTGTGCTGCTGCTTAGTGATTTGGTCACATATTTATGACGTTTTGGTTATTTTCAGACGTATTTTTTCTGCTTAGGTATCCTAAATACTTTTGTCTTCTTGTGTTATCAGAGTTATCGCTGGTAAGCAGAGGCTGGGTTAATGAGTTTTTTTACAGCCTTTGTATTTTTTATCTATTCTGTTTCTGACGCAGAAAGTTACAGGGCTACTATAATTCTTATAACTACATCTGTGTTTTCAATCTGTGTGTATTCAAATGATAGGAAGAACAGAAAATACATGGCAACAACTGCATTTAGAGATGTCCTGGAACACTTACTAATTTTTTTGTCAGTGTTTGTTGAACTGATAGCCCATTGGAGCCTTGGTTTATGGTTTAACCTCCTAAATTCTTCAGTAGTAGCAGTAACTTTAATAAGATGTAGAGCAAAAACTATACAGGTAAGCATGTGGCAAGTTAGTGTGAGAAAGAGAGGAAAGAGAAGTTATATTAGTCAGTGTTCCTTCATTTTTGTCATTCTATTCCTAGGTACAATTCTTCAACATTTTAGTTGTAATTGTCTCTATCATTAGAGATATCATTTTACTTGGGAGGAAAATATTATTTTTTCAATATAAACACAATTGAATTTCTGGTGGATTGTGATTTCTGAAATGTTAAGCAGTATTGCTTTTAATAAACGTTCAAAAATTCATAAGTTGTTTTTCATGCTAAAAATATCTGTCTGCTTTCATCAAAACAGAGTGCAGCAAAACCACATGGACTTCTGATTCCTTTTCTTAAGTAGAGTGAGAAAGATTTAAAAAGTCAAATGCAACCATTCCATATCATCTTCAAATATAACCTTTGCAATATACCTTCATGGTATTGTACACACATTTAGCAATACGGAGGGAGAAACAGTGCAAAAGTGTTCAGATAACTTAGATGGAGTTGAGCATTAATAGTTGGAATGCCAGTTAGCAAGGGATATAATAACATTTTGGTTTCTGTCTTATAGTAATACCATTTTTCAAAATTCTCATTCCCTCCCCTCAGGTGAGTACTTTGCTTTGGTAAGTGGCGGAACATCACCAGATTGTTTTTTGGTTTCGGCTTTTCGTTATCATTAATCTTTGTTGCAAATGCAGGTGAGGAGATCTCACACTAAGGGAACTGTACATTGCATTTACAGTTCACAGGATCCCAAATTTAGTATCTGTTGTCTTAATCTTTTTAGTTAGAATTTAGTTTACAAAGTTCAGCAGGATCAGTCTCTTTTATTAGTTACTACTTAAATTTGCCTGCTCTCCTCACCAAGTTTTGCTATAGGGCTAATGTTTCTGTGGATCTTACAGTAATTGGTAGCCATGTTCAAATCTAAGGGGAGAATTAACCTACAAGCATTGGATAAAGTCAAATGTCCATATTCATCTAGGAGGAAGCATACAATGAATAAGCAAATTCGAAACAAGCCTTACAAAGAGGGGTAAGAGTTTATTAAATTGTGACTCTCTGTGTGGGTTACTTTCTGATAAGGGCTCTATCCTCTTCTTGAGGTTTGCTCTGCTTTTCTTTCACATTTACCCATGGCCTTCATCATCCAGTCAGTGAAGTGCCACAGGACAGTTTTGTTTGTACATGGCCCTGGTACAGCAGTTGAGTGAAGCAGTCACAGGGAATCAAATTTAAACATATGGATTACAGCTAGTTTTGTCAAAGTAGTTAATTTACCAGGAATGTATATTTATAAAGTTTACATTTTATACCAGAAAAAAAAATATGGGGCTGGAATTCCAATAATATGGGCATTTCCAGGAAGGATGATATCATTGAAGGTGTCAGGCTTGCTAGAAAACCTGGTGATAAGTACATTTGCAAAAGAAAGCAGATGTGGCAATTGCTTCTTATGTAACTTCATTTAAAATCTAAGTGAGATTTGTAAACATAGTTTCCAGCCTACTGTCCCTTCATGGAGCATCCAGAATGATGGTTTGGTACAGAAGAGTTGTTCAAGTTTGACCATCAGAAATGATTGGATTATTGTAAGGGATGTTGGGAAGTTAAAATTTACAGTGATAAAATCATGTGAACTTTAGTTCAAAAGCTGAGGGAAAATTGCATTGTTGTAGTATGTTAGCAAATTGAGCTTTTAAATGGGATAATGTGATTATTTGTATAATGTAGTTCTATTATAGAAGTTTTAATCATTCATGTAACAGTTATGTATTTGGTGGCAATACACATAGTTTAACAAATATAATCAGTTTCAATGAAAAAGGAAAAGTGCATGTATTAGGAGACTATATAAATATTTTTGAAGCCAATTTTTTTATCCCTTTTTTGTTAGCAGTGCATCAATCAAATATTTATTTACAGGGATTTTTTTTTTTTTCCCAGTGAAACAGTGTGTGTGTGCCTTAGTTGTTCTTGATTTTGTTCATTTTAAGCACGTTTTCACTAAAGTGTTCTTCTTCAAGCTGTTCTCAATTCAATTTGAAGTGAAAGGTTTCTGAGTTTGGGTAATTTACATATAAAAGCTTTACTGTACATTTTATAAAATGACTGTGTTCAGAAAACAACCATTTCTATTTAACAATATTGTTATTCCACAACTGAGCTGAGGTGCTTTCCTCGTTGTCTTTTGCTTTTACTAACAATATTTGTTCTTGTCTTAATTTTAAATTGTTAGTGCCTGAAAATGTATAACTTCCCCCTTTTCTCTCCTACTATACTGAAGTGACTAGGTACCTCCTGTGATATGTGATGTAAGAAGATTAAAAATAAGTTTCTTTTGTCAAGGTAGGAGTGACACGCACACAATTCTTTTGAGACTTTCCTCTTTTGTTTTATTTAAATAAGTGATAATTGTTGGCAATTTTGAACATAAAATCATTGCATTCTGTACTGAATTTTAAAATGAGTCTTTGCATTTTATTGTTATCTGTAAATCCCTAGCAACCAGTTCTGGGCCTCTGACTAGTCTATCATCTTTTGTTTTAAAGGGATACAGGAACATATGCAATATTTATGAATAACATGCTGTAAAGAGAGGCAGCTGAGGGTATTTCAGATTGGATCTTGGGTCAAAATGAAGTCTGACCATATAAAGGTACCCAGAGTAGCTTAGTGATATTTAAAGGTGGTACTCTGAGAAATCAGTGCATTTTAATTATGCAGGCATTAGTGTATAAAGTTTCTCCAGTTGCTAGTTTTTAATGGTTTTCTCTTCAATACAGTAATTAATTCCTTTTGAGGACAATAAACATCTATTTTAAAGAAGATCCATAAAGCCGCTTTAGATTTAATACGCTGTTCTCAGGAAATACAGAGTATAAAGCTTTATTTCTTGTGTTAAGACTACTCATTGATGAATCTTTTGGTTTTTTTTTCCTAGAGTAATAAGTAAATGCCAAGTAATGTTTGCTGACAAATGAAAGATTTTGTACTTTGCAAAACTGGACTTATCACTGCTGCATTTATGTATAATCTTATGAAAAAAATTGAGCTGCAGGTTACTAGTGCTCAGGTAGTATTCAGCATGTTCAAATGGCATTTATACTGAGATAATCAGAAATGCCTCTTTGTAGCTCTGTGTCTCAAGTGGCAGTTGCTATAAATGTTCTGTGGATCATACATAGCTGCCAAAATGCTATTAAACATGAAGATTTTTGAGTTTAAAAGGACTTTTATAGGTTTTGGACCGATCTTTTAGAGTCTTTAGAGTGATTTATTTGTTTGTTTTGTAGAATTAAAAGTGTATGAGATTGATTTTCTTCTTTTTTATCAGATCCAGTATTCTGTGTTTATACATTTTAAGATGAGTTAAGTGTAATTATTCCCTTTAATGTGGAGCAGCAATTTTCTGCATTAAAGTCTCTTTACATGTAGGTTTTCTCATAAAGTAGAAACTGCCTTTGAATGGTTTTAATCTATTCAGTTACAGAGTTATTTATTTATTTACCTTCAGTTTTAAGGAGAGGGGTGGAGTTTGGTATCAAGAGAAGTATGCTGAGAAGTGAAGGCAGAGGATATCTTAGTATTCTGCAACTTGTATCATTGCCTTCAAGCTCACCCACTATTCCTTCCTGTGTGATGACAACCCTCTGCCCCAAAGAATCACAAACTTCCTGCTCCCTGTAATTCTGTTTTCTTAGTTGCTGAAACAGCATCTATATATTTTTATTTTTTTCAGAGGTACTCTAGTAGAGTAACAGAGGGCCTCATTAAGGGCATCTGTTATCTTAGTTCATATTTTATTCTGAATTTTAAGAGTGCTTTGACAGAAGGGATTGAGAAAAGAACAGACCATCTATTTTTACTGCTCTTCTATACCAATTGCTCCCAATGTCAGACCTACCCCATGATTACTGCTGTGCAAAGCTCTGCAATATGGTTGGTGCAACTACGTTTGGCAGTGATTCACAAGTCATTGCAAATACCATTTCACAGCAAATCCTGATGTAGCCTGAAGATAAAAAAACATTGTAAGGATTGGGACCGCCTTTGTGCTGATAAATATTTCCTTAACATTTAGATGAAGATGCTGTGCTTGCTTTATTTTTTTATTTGCCAGCAAACAGACGTACTATGGGTGAGAGACTGGCAAGTTATGGAGGAAAGAGGAAAAACTTGGAAGTTTTGGTAGGAGCAGAGTGTCCTGGAAACATTTTCCTTCTGTGAGCCTTCCTGAGGCTTGACATGACAATGTGTCTGTGACTCGGGTTACTCTGGCCTTGGGAGGCCTGTTTGCTTGTGTTATTTTTGTCATGATGCATGTGTCCTACCAGGATATTGCAGGCTAAACCCAGGAATTTTATTGCAGACATTCTCAGAGCAAGGAGGTGCTTTGCTTTCTAACATTGCATTGATGCAAAACAGTGTTCTTCCTTATTATCCCTGAAATGATCCTGCTGTCTTTGCAGGATGTTTGTTGGGTCAGGTATTATTGTAAATAGTGCTGTAAATAGACTGACACTGTGTACTGCACTGCAGGAACTCAAATAAAACCAATTCTCTGGAAGCTATGGGAAGAACCAAGTGTTAACTGCATTTTTGGCCACAGGGTTTCTCTCTCACAAATACGAGTTCTGAAGGAACTTTAGGCCATGCTGCTGCTTGGAGGAGCTGATGAGTACAGCTAAATTTGGAACTTATAAGCTGTGATCTTGCAGAGTGGCTTACCCTAAATACAGAGTTGTTGTGATTTAGTTGTTGGTTTTTTTCCCCCCTCTCTCCTTCCATTGCAGAAAAAGAAACTTTTACATCTGATTGAAGGATGGTAGGAGGGAATGAAATGCAGGGAAGAGAGGCAAATTGCTATCTATAGCAGTGCAAATATAAATGAGTCATCTCTATTTTAGTACTTATTTAAGAAAATGTTGCAATTGTCTGGTATTATTGGTAACAAGTCTCTTTTTAATGAAATCCACTTGGCTGGGATGTGTGAGCCTCAGGAGTGCTCTCCCTTATCGGGTAGTTAATGCTGTGGCTAATATTTTACTGTCAACATTAATTAGAGATTTGGGAGGGTAACTGGCACAGTGATCTGGTGCCCTCCCATTCTTGAGGATAACAGATTAAAGCAGTGAACAGCATAAGGGCAAAATGTGTTCCTAAGGCCAAATCAAATACCTTAGATAGAGGCAGAGAGAGAAAGAAACTCCAGAAAATATTGAAAGTAATATAGTGCAAGCTTTCTCCAGCAGTGGGGTCTGGATTATATCTGCGTGGTTTATGTGAAATTGATAATTTAAATTGTGCCTATTGAATGAAAATTTGTGTGATTTGACAGCATTTTCTCTTGCATTTCCTATATCATGTTTCAAATAAAGTTCATTATTTTGTTCAGGAGGCAAACTGCACCAAAATACCCTCTTCTGTGACCAATCAGAAACACCAATGAGCATGGAAGCATTGCCAAGGGCAGCTTCATGCCCACATCTATCTTTTCTAGTTTATAGTGGGAGACAGCAATACTGAACTCTTTTTGAAAACGCTGTACATTTAAAACTTCACATATATTTAAGATTGTGTTGTTAATGATAATTCTAAATATCGATGATACAGGAATTTTTAACTGTTTCCAGGCTTTTCAGGGAGCATTCTTGTCAAATTCCTTCTTTAGTAAGTAAAAATAGCCCATTTGTACTCTGAAGTCATTGCTTTAGGGAGGTTTCATTGAGTGCACGTAGAATTATTCCAGTCCCTGGGGCTTAATTGTGTCTATTTGTTTTTAACCTACAGATAAAGAGTGCTTAAGAATTACTCTATTCAAATTTGTTTCATATCTTCATTTTACTGTAGTCGTGCTGCAACTGCTCTTGATGTTCTCTCCGCTGTCCAAAACTAATTTTGTAAATTTTAACTAAAATGATGAGGTAGTAAATCTTAGCTACCAGGCACATGAGCAGGCTAAATTACCCAGTGGAGAAGTTGCTTATTTGAATCATATCCAGGATATGAGGAGCCTGATCTGAAGCTATTCAAGGCCAAGAAATACTAATTTTAATATATAGCATGATATCTATGCATTTTTAATCCTGGAGGGCGCGTTAGAAAAGAAGCTCTTTTCTAGAATTATGGCTGTGGACAAGGCCATACAGGGATACTTTCTTTTAAAATGTCACTACTTCTTATACTTTTTTACTACCCCTAGCTTTGTACCCTCATTCACAGGGCCTAAAGGGCTGCTGATCCATAATCACCAAGTAATGTGTCTGTTTGGGAATGCACGTTGTGTTTCTGTTTCCTGCTACTATCAGTCCCTAGATCTTGTTTCTCTCAAACTGTATTCAGTACAAGTTGAAAACTGTAGGAAAAACTTGCATGAAGGCTCCCAAATTTTGGGAAAACTAAGTAGAATCTAAAAAATTTTTCCCCTTGGATTGCTTTAAAACTAAGATATCTTCATTTTCCTGGTATTTAATGTAATTGACTTGCTTGTCACAGCCCTAATATGAACTAATAAGAGTAATAAAATGTCTAAAGTCCTCATCTTTTTTTCAGTAGATGTTTTGCAGTAGGAATATCACAACCACAGAAGTGCATTTTATATATTTGGCGTGTTTTCATTAATCATGATTATGGACAAATTAATTATGGATGCACAAAGGCTGAAGGAAGAGCTCAAAAAAATCTAGTTGAGAGGATTGTCCTAAATATGTGAATAGCATCTTGGAAATAATTTAAATATATGTTCTTAAATATATTCACTGCAGAAGTGCTGCCTCACTTTCTAAATAAGGATGAGATCTCTTCAAGGAAACTCATATTTAGGACCTGGATAATCTCCAGACCCATCTCCACTGGGATGGAGTTGAGAAAAATTTCTGTATAGTTTTTCCAGAAAGAGTCCTTAGAAACTCTCTTTTAAGATCTTTACAGTAATACTTTGATAAGTCTCTTTGCAGAAACTTGTTCAAATTTTGTCTGTCTGTATGTACAGTGCTACATTTTACAAGAACATGCACACTTTTAAAAGTTTTCCCTCATCCTTGAAAAAAGGAACGTCAAGAACTTCAGGTTGCAGTGCTTTAAGTTTTGGTAACTGTTTTATCAGAATGCAAAGCGGTATCTTCAAAATCATTCAACTCCAAGGTTTCCCAGCATAGGAAAGAATTGGAAAGACTTGAATCTAGAAGCTGTGTGCATCTTTCTACAAACGACTCTGCCCATGCTCCTTGCAAGGTACTAACTAGGCAGGATTGTCTTTTTCTAAGGTCACCTTTAGTTGTGTTTAGTGGAACAAGTGACCTAAAATATAGGAGGGTAAAACTAATGTTATAACCTACAGTAAATTTAAACTCGCTCAAATGAATATTGAAGATTGTATGTTATTTTTTATACTCAGTCTTTAATTTTTTTGAGTTATCTGTATTTTAATTTTTCCTCATGTGAATTATATTTTTTCCTACTGCAATCAAATAAGAAAGAAAATGAAGAATATATTATTTTGGTTGGTTTTGATGATTTTTTTCTCTTTATAGAGAAGTAGAAAAAAAGGATATTCACCATTTAAAATGTTGTGCAGTAATTTTTTTAAATAGCCTCTAAACAGTTAAACAGTTAAAAGACTGCTTTTGTATCCCTTCTTTTGGAACAAAGTAAAGTCTGACAAATTAATTTATGAAGGTAGAACTGTGGATAAGAGTTAAAGCTATTTCCGTAGGATCTGTGTATGGAAGAAAAAAAATGGAAAAAGATAACTCTTAATTCTTGGTCTTTGGGGGATGATGTGGCTTTACATATTTTTGTTGTTGTTCAGTGTACTGTTTGTAAAAGCAATATATATAAAGTCATATATAACTTTTATGAAGTCATTGAGAGATTGTGGGGAGTGGACTCAAGACTTCCCAGTGGCTGATTTGGAGTCCAACATGCAGATATGGTAAATGCTGGGTCCTCCTTATTTGAACTTTATAAAGGGAAGTTATTTATATCATCCTCTTGTAATTACTTTGACAGGGGTTTTGAAAATAATTTCAAGTTGTGGGGCAGGTTTATGTCTGATTCAATCTCAATATATTTGGACTTAATCAGTCTCCCTACAGCGGGACCTGCAAAACAAAACTGGGCAGCAAAGGAAAAGGTGATGATGGATCCAGTACGTGGGGTTACTCTGACTGGGTCACTGAGGAAGTGACACCCAGGATTGGACAAGGAACAGGGGATATCAAGGCTTTAAATGTCTGCTGGGGTATGGGCTATGCTCTCTCTGGTGTTAACTTATCGCTGGATTTCAGTATAGGTAATTGAAGTTACTTGTGCTCAGAGTTTGCCTTTTCCAGGCTCTGTCACAAGTATTTTGGGAGAGAAATGGGTAAAATGCTGTTCAAACTGAGAGCACTTGGGAACAGCGAGACTCCTCCATATCTAAGAGGGAAACAGGAATGAAATGGATAATGAAACCCACGTTGTTGAGAAAGTGTATGAGTTTAGAACCTAATTATACTCCATTGAATTCAATAACAAGAATTCCTATTGATTTTAAAAGGAGTATGATTTGGCAACATTTCACCTCCTTACTCTGAACTAGCAAGTGCATAATGGTCTCCTTTAAACCTATTCATTTGTTTCAACCTTTATTGGAGGACAGAGTGCTTACAGCTGGCAGAAAAGGGAGAGGAGAGAAGCTGTTTTATTTATAACACAATTCAAAAAAGTAAACCAGACCATCACAAATACATTTAGAATTGCAGAAAAACCTATTATTAAGTAATTACAAGGTTTTTGCCTTCACATTCTAACCAGGGTTTTTTTTTGTGGCTTTGACATTGCTAAGGATTTTTTTTTTTTGGTAGAGTAAGAGACAAAAACTTAGGTAGTGTGCACAAAAGTCTTATTTCCCATTTTGTGTGTTGAAGTTGGGCTTCATGGGAGTCTTATTGTTTGCTTTGGTTTTGCTTGTATTTAGGATGTAGCTTTTAAAAGCCCTTCATGGCTGGAAAGTTTTTATTGTAAACATAAACCATTAATTTAAACATTAAAAATTTTACAGCTGCTTTTTAGTACATAAATTTTCACAGACACTCAAAGACAGTGATTTTTGTTTTAATATTTTCTTTTTCCTAACTGCTCTGAAATTGCCTAAAGAAGGGAGAAAAAGAGAATACTGATAAAATACTTCGTGTTTGGATCTTTGAGCTATAAAACCGACATTCTTAGCACAAGAGAGAATTCCTATTAGTGTAGGGGATAAATATTAGTGCTGCCAAAAAAGCAAACATTCCCACAGTAGGGATTTTGGGGGAGATATTTGTTTTCTCTCCCTTAAACAATTTTTCAGTAAATCACAAATATAAAAAAGGAATGAGAAAGGAACAAGTAAGTCAATCTGCTCATAGACTACAGGAGCATAATCATGACTCTTGGTGAGCTACAGCCTTCACAACAGGGCCTTTAGAAAACCTCATTCCAAGGTCCGAGACAATAATAACAAAGAAATTAATAGAAATTGTATAGCAGTGTTAATGTTTGGAGTTTTGTGGCAGTGCAGAACACGGCTGTATAAGGTTCAGAAGCAGTGGCTGCCTGATTATCCTGCTCTGATAGGGAGTGTTGGCTTCTGAGGAGAGAGTGCTTAATTCTCAGGTGTGTAAATTGGAGGAACTTCATTGATTTGAGTGAATCTAAGTTATAGCAGAAATTCAGCTGTATACAGTTTTGTAATTTTCTTCTGCAGCAATACCTGAGGGAATTCAAAATTTGCAAGAGATCTGGTCAGGGAGAATGGCAATCCAGTAATATTAGACATAATTTTGAACTCCCAGAGTGGAAGAACAGAGCTGGGAAGTTGAGGTCATGAGTGCAGCAGTGTTTCCTAAAGTAGAGTGGATCAGTAGTTTTGTATTGTATCAACAGTATCAAATTTTTATTAAAAAGTAGCTAGAGATGCTCAGAAGGCTGCAGGTACTGGTCTCTGTAATACTGAGAATGAAAGCACTTAAAGAGAGGATCTATTGTTATAAACAGGGTTGAAAAAGAAACATTCAGTTTCATCCCACTGTGTGTCCAACTAGCAAAACTAGAAAGTAGATGCTTTTTTTTGCAAAGTACTTGAGTTGGAGAGACAAGGTGAGCAAGGCAGCTTTTGTAGTGAGAAGCACTAACTGAGATGTAAATGTCAGATGTGTATGTGAAGTCTTGCTTAGAAATGGAAACCAGGCAAACTCCTGTCCCACCACCTCTGAAACAGCAGGTTTGATGTTTTTTAAGCGTGGGCAGTTGTTGATTTTTCCCCCCGCCCTGGTCTTTTGTGTATTTCCGGTCTTTTCTTTGATGGAGAAATTTGCAGAGTGACTGGTATTACTCCTGCAGGCCTACTCAATTTCATCATCAGTCAGTTTGAATTAAAAAATCTAAGCATACACATACTGGATATAAAAATACATTATATGTATGCTTAATGTCCATTTGAATTTCATTTAAGTATGTTATTGTCTCCATGCAAGTAACTAGTAGTGACACAGCAGGTAAGTACAGTAGAGAAGCATCTTCAATATGCTATAGCATTAATAGGTTTATTCTTTGTGCATAACAGAGTTGGCTGGATAAGGTACTGAACAAATGAAATCTGTTTTTCTGTATGTCACTGGATTGGTCTTTGTATATCTGGAGGAAAACCAAAATCAACAAATTAAGAAGATAACAATATTGCTTACTTGTTTCAATTTCAAACACAAGAAAAGCACATTTTAAAGTTTCCAGAGGCCACTGAAATGTGTATTTGTTTGACATGGTTATTATGTGTGTTTGTGTTACAGAATTTAACAAATCGATCCAACACCATTTGGCAAAAAAGTAGCAAAAACTCCCCAGCCATCAGTTTGCTTGGCTCAGAAGGATCTGCTGATGGAAATGACTGGCAAAGGCATTTAGTGTATATTCACCAGTGTTCTTTTACAAATAGTACTAACTCAAAAAGTTAAGAAATATACAAACCCATCTACTGAAAAATTTCTCATTTTAAAATAACGATAATTTAGAAAATATGGCGCTGCTGCTGTATTGGATCTGGATGGGGGGACTGTTCAGTTTTCTTTAGCTACCAAATAACACATATAATCCTGCCCTCATAATTTTTTAAGTCTCTGTCTCTCTCTTTTTTTTTTTTTTTCAAAAATTTTAAGTAACATTATCGTCAGCATTCAGTCTCCCAAATTTAAGCCAAAATGCAATTGTGGTACTGCTTACCTGTCTGTCCACGTTCATGCTGATGCAGGTCTTCTGATAGTCACAAATCCCTTTTCAATGCTTTGGGAAAGCCACATTAGTGAATTCCTTTTTCTGTTTCTTGCCCATATGCCATTTAAGGAGCATGTGCACCGGTTATTAATTTCTCTACTTGTCTTTCAAGCTTGAGTAGCTAACTCCAATATCTGGAAATGGCTACACAGGAAGTGTTATTCATTAGGACAGGTGTCTTGAGCATGGAATAATCACCATTGCAGATTTATTCCATGGAGTCATAAGCAGAGCTGCACAGGTTCCTGGCAGCAGCACAGGTCAAGGAGGTGGCATGTGTTTTGTAGAAGTACTGAGTCAAACACGCTGGCCAGAGTCTCTCTGCAAGAGAGCTCAGGTCCTGGTGACATGTCTTGTATTATCTCTTGCATTAAAAGCACCGGACGATATTTCACAAATAGAAAATCCGTGAGATAAATAGAATTTTTCCTGTCCGGAATGGCTTTGGAGTTAATAGTCTGGACAAGTATTTCATGAAACATTAAAATAAATTTAGTAAGCTCTCCAAGAAATGGCAGGCTTCAAACAAATCAAAAAAGTGAAAATGATCTAGTAGGAAATGTTTTCAGTGAGGGAAGGTGGAACAGAGATAGGCAATTACAATGGTAGAAAATCCTACAACCACAGAATCAAGCTCCCCTACACTCAAGAAATCATGAGGACTAAAAAAAGTTGTGAGTTGTTACCAAGACTTGCTGTTAGTACTTATAACTAGGAGAACTGAAATAATTAAGCAAATCCCCAGTGTTTTCACTGGTTTTAGACAGGTGCTGGACACTGACTGTGATCTCCTCTCAACTTGCTGTGCAGAGATGAGTAGACATTTAGGGTTTTTTCTAACATAGTTTTCTTTGCTGTTTCAAGAGCAGTGTCTGCTGTCTGTATTTCTTTGTCACCGTAAGGTTACAGTGTTTGTATTTCCCTCAACCAATTTGTAGTAGACCATTAGTACTCTAGGTCAGGAAATATTAAGAACTCTAAAGTAATTCCAATAACTCTGATCAGCTGTTTTTTATTAACCTGCCTGAATTTCCTTGGCTCCTCTTTAGTAGTTTAGTGGAGCCACTGACTTTTTGAGTATTTGTTGTGTTTACTTGAGCAGCACCTTTTGACTTGCAGACAAGCCAGCATGTTCCTCCCTGCCAGACCTTGTTCTGTCTTGGTCAAACTTGTGGTGTATGTGAAAAGTCTTTTTTTTTCTGCTACTAACACCATTGTCTTTGTGGTTTGTGGTAAGCGAACATTTTTTGACCTCATAAACTTTGCTGCTCTGTCCGTAGGCGTGGGGTTTTAACACTTTGAGAAAGCTGAGGTCCAAAAGAATGGTGTCCTTGTACAACAAAACAAAGGACAAAATCAGTGCCTGATTTAGCTGCTGCTTTTCTTACTGTTTAGATTTTAATTTTTTTTATAGAAAATAAAAACTACTGAGTCAGTAGTTAAATTAAGAGGCAAGGGGCAGGTGGTGAACTCATATGGTCAACTTTGATATTTTAACATAAACCTGTAGCTTCACAGAAACTTCCAGTCAACAGTTATCCTGTCCAAAGAGGACTGACTTCTCAGGTACTGCACTTCAGTAAATAAATAAATGAATAAAAGAAAGAATGAATAAATAAATGCTTTGGTAGAAAATAAAAACAGAAAGGGAAGAAAGGAATAAAGTTAAATAAACAGTAGTAAACATTCAATAGTACTAATTGTAATACATATTAAGCCATCTGATTTTGGCTTAATTTACTACCCTGTGTTACATTGCATGGCCCTAAAACAGAATGCCCCGAGGCTGACAATTTTATATGCAAAGTAACATATATCTGTATATCTGTACTAACCTGCTCAAACTTCAGAGGAAAAAAACTTCATGGATGGCTCCTTTGTTCACAACACTCAATTTTTTTGAAAAAGGATATTTCAGTATTCTTTTGTATTTCCTCCATGGCTGGGCTCAGACCTTGTAATTCTTGGCATTCATATTTCAAAAGTCCTTTGTTTATTTTACATTAAGGCAAAATGCACCATTCCCTTACCTTCACAGTATTTCTATTGTGCCTTCATGATATATAATAAGAGAAAGCACAGCTATTTTAATTTTTATCCAGCCGAGCAGTAAGGCAGATATGTGAAAGAAAAATTATCCTGTGTTTTCTAATCTTGAACTCCTTCCAGTATATTCTGTGGCAATAGAATTAATTCATTTACTGAGGTTGTGTTGAGTTGCTATGTAAGTGATAAGAGTTTTAATGCTCAAGTAGATTTTTTTTTACATTGACAGTGAGTAGCTCAGCTTTACTGAATGTTTATAGATCTGTTACAAAAATGAAATAGTAAATCTCAATTTACTAAACTGAATTTGTTAAACTTTATGTCTATACTTTATATCTATTTCCAGGGAAAACCAATTTGGATCACTTTCAATAGTTTACATATTTACTGGATGAAAACCTCCCTTACCATGTCCACAATAAAATTCTTCTGGACACAAGACAGCCATGATATCACCTCTGAGGTTTTTGACTTGTGGTTAACTATTAGAATGTAGTTTGTAGCTGAGCTTGTTACTTTTCTCCTAACAGAATTAGTCTTAATGAAAGTTGGTAGAACTGCTTCAGTACAGAAGATATTTGTGACATGTTAGAATAAAACAGAGCTTTTAACTTTAGTTTCCTGTTTTCTCCAAAATAAATTTTTCAGATGTCATGTTATTACTTATGTGAGAGAAACAACAAAGATTTCTCACGTTCAAGAAAAATGAAGTAGCCTGTGTTGTTTAATCAGTTTTTCTCAGTTGTATTCTAGAAGTGATAAACTCTTTGGTCTGATAAACAACAAAAACATCAGTGTGATAAGACTGGCCATTCAGGAAAATCATAAATTCCATGGCTCTTCGCTGGGGAATGTGGTTGGCACACTACTGAGATCAGGTGATTTTTATCCAGTCAAGATTTAGCCCATTAGGAACATCTCAGATAACAAGGATATGATGTTAGACCATTCCCAGTCAAAGAAGGAAATAGAAATTGTTGTTTGTGCGCAACCAAAAAGTGTAAAAATATTTTCTTAAAGATTTTAGTATCATCCATTTGCCAGTATTTATAGAGGAGAAAGAAAACTCCCACCAAACCCACTTTATTTCCCTCTTTGAATCTTCTTGTTTTCATTTACTTATAACTTACAGGCTGTGTGGGTGGGTTCAGAATTTGTAATAGTTTGCAGGTGTTTCTCACTATTTTTCTTTCCTTTCCTGTCTTTTTGTTTGTTTAAAGGAAATCACAGTGGTATGAGTTGAGTTGAAGCTTGCAAATGTAACAGAATGGTTTATCCTGGCAGGGTAGGAAGGAAAGACAAGGGGAGAGAAATAAAACACCAAAGATGGAACATAGGTTCTATTAATTAAGGATAGCAAGTAAATTATGTCTGAATTCAGTTATGCAATTCTAGTGAGAATAGTGTTGAAAACTTACATATGGGATAATATTTTCTTAGGTAAGACTGAATATTTAGTTCCAAGATAAACTTAATTTTGACCTTATTTTTTTGTGAAAATCCATTTTCTTCATCACATTTGCTTTAGAGAAATGTGTCCAGTAGAGTTTGTCCAAATTTTGTGCTTGTAAGTCAGTCTGATTTTGATGTGTGGGATTTATTATTTTTTTAAATGGTTGCATAGCCAAGATTCGTTGAGCTGATAAAGATTCTATTTTTCTGACAAGTTATTGTTTCTGTCGACTCTGAGCTTTCCGTATTCTAGTGATTATTTCTTACAAATCAATCATGTTTATATGTAACTCAATCAATATATGAGTTATTTTCATCTTAGAAGTATTCCAGAATCTGAATTTAATTCCATTTTCTCTACAGCCAGAATTACTTCCCAGGAACCACTCCCCAGTTCTGTGTTGCAATGTCTCTACTTGCAGACATTTTTTTACTCAGTTTCATTTTCAGTAGGTGATTTTTTTTTAAAATCCTCTTATCAGTGAATATTTATGTCACTGCATGGACAGTTTGCATTTAGAAAAAAAAAAACAAACCACCACTGAAGTGGATACCTAAGTGTGGTTCTCTGAACCTTTCTTGTATTTTCTCCTTCTTTTCCTTTTTTATTTCCACTGACTTACTGGGCTCCAGAACACAACTGGGTGGACTGGATTTGATTACTGACTGCTGTTCTGCAATCTTGGATCCCAAGAAGTCCCATCTGTGTTACTCCGTGATTTAGCAGGAGGGTTTGCTTAAGAGCAGGGCAAAGTATTTTTCCTGTTCTGCAACCCAAGGACTCAAATACATCCATGTTTTATGTTTTATCATATTACATAAATAATCTTATCTATCTCTGCAGTATTTCTGTTAGCTACATCATTGCTAAATTTTGTAACAATATGCCCTTTGCAGTAAAATGTCACCAAAAAGTTATATACTGTAATAATTTTCATCTGTTTCATAAAGACAGACAATTTTTAAGATTCATGTTCATTTCATCATTGAAATCCAAGTCTTCCTACATTAATTTATAATGAAACCTCATGATCCCTTCTACACTGATCACTAATTTTCTGTCTCCTTGATATGTGTTAAAATAAACTATAGATATAAAGGGCACGTTATATGCCTGACACTGTTGAGTTAAATAGAACATACTTGTGTAACTCATTCCTGTAGTCTGTCTTGGCCTTTGTTTCACAGTAAAAATCCTCAAAACCCAGTTGCAAAAGGTGGGCTGCATTTACCACACAGAGGATTCGGTGTGTTTTTTCATTTCTGTCTCCAGAACCTGCATAAAGAATTTTCAAAAGCTGACCTGCAGCCCATGAAGCTTTTGAATGCAGGCTGCAAGAACATTTTTGAAGTTGAATATAAAAATATTGCACTACAGCTGAATATTTCTGTGTACCCTCCAAATCAAAATCAATGTTGGAAAAGAAGGGATGATATAGGTTAAAAACATAACATGAAAACTGATACAAGGGATGTGAACTGAGGTGTACCTCGTTTATTATCCTGCCTGACAACACTGAGTTCCAACTGCATTTACAAACAGTAAAGCTCCATCAGAGACTCACAGGGAGCTGATCTGTCCTGGAGCACTGGCTTGCATCTCTAATATAGTTGGAGACTGATTTAAGTCATGAAACAAGATGTTCAGTGTATTTTCAATTGTTTTCATTAACAATGATAAACCTGTTGAGCTGTCTGCTTACAGTACAGTTTTACTGAGAAAATGTCCTATTTGTGAACCTTCC
Source organism: Serilophus lunatus (assembly GCA_013399895.1). Taxonomy (NCBI): domain Eukaryota; kingdom Metazoa; phylum Chordata; class Aves; order Passeriformes; family Eurylaimidae; genus Serilophus; species Serilophus lunatus. The sequence continues at coordinate 370,549 of VXBA01004393.1, read as the reverse complement.
AAATGGTGGGTAACATTTTCTGCTCCGAGACAGTCTAGAGGAGATAGCTCTGATACACTTGGAATAGAAGGGAATTACATCTGAATGTTGCCCAGTGCAAATAGCAGTGGGGAAGAAGGTAAAGCTTCACAGGTCCCCTGTCAAATTAATTTTCCCTAATTACATTTCATGGCAGGAAACACAGATATTAGAAGTGCCTGTTGAAATAATACAGTATTTAAGTTCTGATTAATCCATAGGTCAGGCAAGAACTGTTCAATATATATCTCTAGAAGGAAAGCTCTGCTTTGAAAGAAAAGGGGACAAACATCCACTCTTATTTAGACAGGTTGAATTATTTCAAATGCTGGTTGGAATTTGGTAACAGACAATAGATAAGTTAAGCCAGTAGCTATAAAATTACAAGAGGCATAAAACATCATTACTAACACATCTTTCAGAGATCTAAGGCAGAATGATTTATTAACTTAGTTTTCTTCCCTCCTCCTTCTTTCTCCCTGGAAATCTTTTTGTGAGTACATATTAATAATTCCTCAGGACAAATTATAACCAATAATATAGGTGCCACAAAAATATTTTTATTCTGGTAAGATGATAGTTCAGGCTAAAATAGGACTAGTTAGAAAGCTGTTTTATTTTATTCAGTTTTTTGCCAATAACTACTTGCAAAGCATTTTAATTTCACTGTGCTTTCTTAAGCCATTTTCCTTTTCAGTAACCCCCACCAGCTTCTACAAGGAGCCCCAAGAATGCTGAAATGCTCAATTACTCACTCAATTTCTGCCTAAGTAATGTTTTATGATCTTCCCTGTTTGTTGAATTGTAGTGCTGAGAGCTGGACTTCCCATGTATGAGCATGCTGGGGAAGGGACATGCAATCCCTTCATGTATTAGAAGGAAACATATGGAGGAATAGATGGGAAGGGCTCCCTCAATTTAGCCAGTAGCTCTCTCATCATTGAAATCCTCCGAATCAAGCATCTGGATTTCCAGTTGCACAGTAAGTAGCTATCTATGAGAGAAGTCCCAATAATATCTAAAAATCATATCCAAGCCATTGAAGCAAACAGCCAAGTGCTTGAAGTTTTCAAAGGTGTGTTTCTTTGGTGGCACACTTTGTCTAGAGTATTTATGCATGTTAGAAAATTGAATGCTTCCTTTCAGTCTCATAATCTGATGAGAAGCATTTTATCTTCCATGAGCCAATAGAAGTTTTTGCAGCACAGATTTTGTGCAGAATTTTTCTAAAGCCACATTTCAAACTGCAAATCATTTTGGAATCTGAGTTCTGCTGTGTACACTTTAGTTTACCGTGCCTGATGTAGGTTTGTTAGAGATGTAAGTAATGGATAAGGCAAAAGAGCAGAGCTTCTCTTTGGGGTATGAAGAAGGAGCTTTGTGTCTTATTCTTGGACTCCAGCAACCCAAGGTTGGAGACAAACATCTACTGCACTGATGAAAAAAAATACACATGGAAGAATTTCAGTGATAGGTACATATGCAGGAATGGTAATATTTTATTTGTTTCAGAAACTGAGAAGAGATTTTATTCTAAAGCTTTAGCACATGGGTTCAAAAAGGGCATCTCAAGAACTTTGATAGATGCTGATTAATGACCAAATTAAAGAGACATAGCTGGTGTACTTAAACATTGCCTCCTTGCCCCCATCCAATAGAGAAGGTGCTCTGAAACTATGAGACCATCTTCCTTTTGTTTAGCAAGACACTGTTATACAAATTGGCATCATCTGATAAGGGCAAAATAATTTGCAAAAATACTCTGCATCACCCAAATCTCCTCACTGAAGCACCTGTTGGAAAATTCACAAGAAAGAGGTGGGAAAGACTCTATTTCCCAGTTGGGACCAGAGAACTTACACAAAACTCTAGAAAGTAATTATAAAAGGTGCATCTTGAAAAAGACAATATCATGTTACTGAAGTGCACTTGGCTTTGTAGAACAGCTGCCCTCTGCTGTATTTGGTTTAATTTGTTCACTCTTAATAGAACCTGCATTATAAGGCAGGAAACTTGCTGTATATTCGTGTATATTAATTTATTTCTGCATGTTTGTGTATGTTAGCCCAGAAGTTGAGTCTTCTTACAGAATCACATCTTGAAATGTATCTTTCTTCATATTGAACAGGTTTCAATATGTAAACAGGGAAACCTCTTTGACCTATATAAACTAGGAATTATACTTCAAATATATTTAAATAATATCTCACACCGCCATCCATCTGCCCTTATTAATGAATGAACAGCCCAGAAATGATTTTCACTTCTGAGTATTTGAATAAATTGCTAAGCAGTTAAGATTACCTCCCATGTTGAGTACAGTGGGCTTATTTTCTGAGTGGTAATAAATGAAGGTGATTTAATCATAATCAGTAAATGACCTGCAAAATTTCATTTTGCAGTGAAGCCTTTTTAACCTATGGAAATGTAAAAGTATGTTTAAAGTAGGTAAACCTTCCTCCTCACTGAAGGCTGCTTGAATGGGGTGAAATCTTGCGTCCCTGAGTCTCACTTTAAAGATCTATTGACATCTTAGTTCTAAAACTACTTTAAAATGTAGTTTTTAATGTAAACACTAAAAAAAAGCCTCAGAAGTTGAAGTGTACACACACTTACTTCTTAATCTGATGATCCCAGTGTTGATACCCTGGGGGCACACTTCAGGGAGCAAAAATCAAGGAAAACCTCTGATTTGTTCTGCAACATGAACACGCTTGTTACAGGCTTGGAATTGCTTATGCTGAATAAAACTAGATGAAAGAGAGTGAGGAAGGAGTACGTGTAGCGTGGCACTTACACAAATACCTGTCTCAGAAGCGGGTAGTCATAGTTGTCCACTTGATTTGTTGTGGAATTTCTGGCTGTGATGAAATGCCCAGAGATGGGCAACCTGCTGTCAATGAATATTGTCTGTCAAATTCTGCCCTAGTTGCAATTTGGGTGGCAAAGAGTGGTTTCTTCTCTGCCTTGGTGCAATACCAGCTGAATGCAGCCCTCGTGGCTGTGGGACACAGGCTCCCTAACCACAACCATTTGTTTTCCTTAGTTTAGTGGGGTTTCTGGTTCATAAGGGAGAGGTGAAACTGGCCAGTGATCTCCAAATATTTGCTGTCCAGTTATCCAGCTTTGTCAATATATTTGAGCTGTATTTTTTCAGCATTTCTGATAGTGTGGCTCTGTTTTTTCCAGCCTGTTATTCCCCGAAGACCCTGAAGCCATGTGTAGAAAATACATCCAAATAAAGATGGACAGTAATATTCTAGTGTTTGAACTGCAAATGCTACATGTAAGAGTTCAGAGACATAGAATTAATTGTTCTTGTTTTCTGGCACCCTGGTAGTCTCCCAACCCAGCCCAGTATGTGTAGTTATTTTAATGAAACATGATTGCAGCTTTTCAGCCTTCTGACTAACATGAAGTGTCATATCAGCTTAGCGGCTGATGCATCTTCAGTCTGGAAAACATATCATGCAGGAGGAATTGATTCAGATTTTAATGGGTCTTTTGCATCTCTGAGTTCTGTTATCTTGCGATCTTATTTTACACTGTTTTATTTGGGTGGAATCTTTCAGTTCAATAATTTAGTTACCTACTTTCTCTTAATTAAGGCATCTTAACCAATTTGGTAGCTTATGAATTCTAAATCAGAAATGCCTAGGAAGAGAGTCTTTTTGTTATCCTTATCAATAATATGATACTTAAGCTTTTGTGGCAATAACATGATGAACAGTGCTTTTCATTCCCCTCTGTCTTCTGTTAACGCTCCATATGGTAACATTTAAGTGTGTTTCTCAGGCAAAGGCTGTTGTTGCTCACCAGACTGGTCCCTTCAGGTGCTGGTTTCCATCTGTGGATTAATTCATTTCCATCAGTCTTACCACTGATACTGGAAACAGCTGTTGCCTTTTCCTTAGTGGCACATGGGTCAGGAGATGACCTTAATGAACGAGCAAGCAGGAATGTCTATCTACCAGCCTGTCTATCTGTCTGCCTGCATTTTGGTAGGGCATCACAGTATAAACTGGCCAATTCTTTTATCCTGAAAAAGGATAGGATTTTTTCATTATAATGTTTTAATACAAATAATAAATGAGCCCTGCCAATGGAAAGTTGATTGTATTTGTGACTAACGATTGTGATAACATTTATGTTCAAACCCTTTAATGTTAAATTATTATTTTTTTTTCTGAATGACATTATCCAATCACAACTGGTCACTCAAGTAACAACAAGTTATTTTTTTTAACTAGAAGAAAATTTTGAAACAATCTTAAGTGTGAATATGTCTCTTCACTTTCAGATAGATTTAAGATATTGCTGGATGGAATATATTCTTTTGTTGCTGCCCTACAAATTCTGAGGTCAAATATTGAATTTATCACTCTATTCTTTCTTGGGAAAAACTGCTGTGAAATGGAAATTCTGACTGTTTAAGGATCTGATCCTCCCTGTGTTTTATGGCCTAAGAGGTTCGTTCATAACCTGCTCTCCTTGCCACAAGGAAGCTGTGGTCGTGATTTCTTGACAAATGCTGCAATATTCCACAGGATGTCAGAATCTGAACTCAGTTTGTACCTTGGAAATGTTTGAGTATTCTTGCTCAGTAAAGCTATCTGAAACCATCTGACCTGACAAAATGTCTCATTGAATATAAATAGACACAGGCTGTGCTACTCTTAAGAATTGTATGTATGAGGAGTTTGGTTGTTTTTCTCATTGTTTTCATTCCAGTTTAACAAAAAAAAAAAAAATACAGGTAAGTAGTAAAACAAAAGGGTGTGCACCATCCAATGATACTCTATTGTTGTCAGTCATTTTACTTAATTTTCATTTAATCTGCAGTAACTGTCCTAAACCCAGTCACACTTTCCTGAGTTATTCTACAGCACTGAAGCATAACAGAGGAAGTTTGGGTCCAAAAACTGGATGCTGAAGTTGTGCAAATTCAGCTTAAAATTAGGGTGGATTTTTATAATAGGAAGGGTGCTAGCTCTTAGAAAAAAATGTATTTGTGTCTATATGTTACGTTTTCCATTACTTCAAACTTTAAGATTGACAGGCCCTATTAGCAAATAAAAATTTCTGAAATTTATGTAGAATTATCACTTGAAATTCAGTGTGATTGGATATTTACCCCTTTGGAAAAATAGATCCATCATTAATAAGCTTTTTGACATCTTAGATTTTAAAACCTAAAGTAATATACATTTAATAGAGAATAGATTTCTCTCTCTCTTCATCATTGCTGTCTTTCCTTTTCTGGCTAGCCCAGGCAAACAGCATATGTCACTGACTGCAGGAGTGTTTTTAAACAGACTAATTGAGATTTAGATGTATTGAGATGTAGATTAATATCCATAAAAAATCGAATCCTAGTACTTTGTTGATTCATGAACTGCATTTTTTTTTCTTCACTTTAAAAGGGACTGAGCTTGCCTACCTGAGCTGTAGGTAAACAACGTAAAGGCAGATTGCTGAGGGAGAAGGAGGATGTGAAAACAGAGCTACAGAGCTGCTGCCTGTGGTAGAAGTGAAAAAAAAAAAAATCAAAAGATAAATTATGATTAAAGGCAACCTTATGTTATATACTGATTCTGTAAGATTTATAACACAAATAAAGTGATTTTCTCATATTAAAGCAATGTGATCACTTGTGAGATTATATGTACAATTAAAACACATTTTTAAGGGGGATATCCCTTCTACAGCTCTGCACTGATTCTGGCACTATATGTTTATCTTTAAATTTATATAGATTTAGAGATATATATTTAAATTTTTGTACCTCTTAGGGGTAAATAAATATATTAAAATAAGCTATGGCTTGTATAGTGCAGTATAACAATGATAAATGATGTTGTGTGTAATTTTTCTACTATTAACATAAAGTAATATAAACTGAAGGACACTAGTCTATTGAGAGAGTTAGTAGCTAATGTTCCATATCAGATGTGGACAATGTCAGGACTGAATACAGATTAGGCAGTGTCCTTTTCTCCCCAGGGGAATTAAACTTTGAGACACCACTGGCTGCCAATGGTTTTACTGCATTTTGTTGGTGCCTGTGGTGCCTTTCTTGGTCTATTAATTCAGAAGCTGTAAATGACAATGTGAGGAAAAAAAGCTTTTCCAGTGGGATGGATTTCATTTATGTATTGTATCTACAATACCTTCTCAATCCATTTTGTCACAATAACTGTTTTAAAAAAAATGGGTAGATTATCTGTACTTTTGCATGAACCTTACCAGCATTTTTTTTTCTTTATTTCTTTTTTCTTATCTGGAGAAGACAGATTGATATGTTAGGAAGACTTAAAATAACCTGGGAACTTTTAAGTACTGAAATGGGTTTTCCCTACCCTCTCATTTTAATGATTTCTTTAAAAAATATGATATTGCATTGTGAAACACCAAGGAAACTCTGAAAATACACACACACACTCTCAAATACTCAGCATAAATACTTGATTTAAACAACATCAGATTTCGATATAGTTTAAGAGTTCTCATACGTGTGTTTTAGTTGTTGCATGTTTAAATGTGTTTCTAATCAATAGTGTGATGTAAAAACAAGATCTGGTTCTAAGGGTTTGCTAATTGAAAAACATTTACTTTCTGAGAATATTATCTCTAACAGGCTATTGCAGGAAGCTGCCAGCAGCTGTGGTGAAGGAGTGGGGGGTGTGCAGGAATTTGCACAGGTAAAAGTAGGAATATTGAAACAGGTTTCAAAATAGATCTTGTGCCTCAAGAGCTGTAAGATAATTAGATGTCATGCTTACTATACAGAAAGCACAATGATGAAATCAGGAAAATCTGTCCACAAATTAGATTTTTTAAAATTATAAATCTCATTGCAACTAAACCTGTCAGCACAGCATGTTTGTAAAAAATTGTCTCTTACAACACCACGTTTCCTTTTGCTTAGAAAAAAAAAAAGTTGTGATATTGTTACCATTTCATGATTAACAAGGGAATACTATCTTAAGTATTTATCACCCTCCCTGCTCCCAATCCTAAATTCCTATGAAGCAGAAGCCTAGGTTTCTTCTATTGACATGCACATTGTTATTCTTCGGGTGGTCTTTGGTATGATACGTTTGTCATGGTTCATAAATTTTATTGTTGCACTAAAAACAGAGTTAGAATATCCTCAATGCAATTATAAAAATGTATTAAAACTGAGAAGAATAAAAATATGGTGCAGGATGAGCTTTTAATGATTGTATAAATGTTCACTGTTCCATGGGAAAAAAATGGGGCTTTCCAACATTGACATAACAGTGAAATGCAAGTGTAGGGCCAAATTTTTCATTCCTTGAGTTATATGAATTTTCAGCATAGAAAGACTCATTTAATTTCTGCTTGGAAAGCTGGAAATGTTAAAGCTTTGAGAAAAAGAAAACTCATACCCTCCTCTTGATTTGTAAGGATGTGAGGATATATCCCTTTTCACTGTTGAGAGGCTGGAAGTCATCTGGAATAATATGTTGCACTTTGCTTGTTTCCTAGTTTAGTATAGATGGGAAATAAATGTTACTGTGAACTAGACTGCACAATCCAAATTAGTGTCCTTGGGAAGATACAGCAGTGGACAGACGCTGTTGGAATGATTTGCTGTTCTGTACTTCACTTTCTCTGCTAAATTGTGTGCACAAGTATCTGAAGTCTATTGACAACATTTAAAGTGAGAGGAAGGAAAACTGCAAATAGTGCTGTAAAAAATTGAAATGCTTGGTCTGACCTGACTATGACAATTTTGGAAGGTGTTTTATGTGGTGATAGAATTGCAGAGGAGATCTATCCTCACTAATACATGGTGCAAGAGATTCTTCTATTATATGTGATGACATACACAATGCTGTAGTACATTATTCATTCACGGCCCTTTTTGAAAAGGTCTTATGTCCTATATAAAACAGGCTATTATGTGATGCATACGCAAAAGAGGATGGATGTGATATTCCTCTCAAACTATACAAACCATTTTATCTGGTACCACCAAATACATATTATGCATTATTTTTACCAGTAAAAGACTTTGAATTTAAAATTCAAAGTACACTAAGTATATATTTTTTTAAAAGATGCTTGTTTACAAAATTTAAGAGACTTAATGTGAATGTATAGACTGAGATAATCTATTTGGTAAGATTTATCAGCATCATAATATATTTTTAATTCAATTAAGTTTTTCATTTCTCTTCTTATTGTGTTTTTGAGTACCCTTAAAAGTCTACACTTCTGTATTTTCTGTTGCATATTCTATCCACTTTTGCTGTGTCTCATGTAGTGCTATCTGTAGTGAATTCTGGTGCTGATCACACAATGGTCTCATTCATTTACATTTAAACTTCAATTACCTGAATATAATGCTTGTCAATAATACTGAATACAGAGGAATTGAATATGTTCCTAGCAAGTTATACTAAATCATGAGATTTTCTACCCATTTATTACTTCCTTCATACAATTCTTCTTTGTGCTTTTGTGCACTGTTGAATGACATGGTGCAAAATTTTATTGTTTTCTTAATATTGTTGTCGTCTTAAAAGTCAATTCAGTCTCTCCCTCCATCTGAATATGGATAATATGTTATCTGGGAGTTCAAGAACTTTGCCTATTTTTCTTGGTACTTTTTGATGCATACATGACTGCAATTTCTATAATGGGTAAAACCTACAAATTTTATAATATAGGTAAAAATCTTTTCGGTAAAAGGAATGAGCCTTTTATGTAACGTTAGAAGGGTGTAATGCTGCCGTTGGATCAGAAGTTTATGTAGTTCGGAGGTGTTTATAAGCATTAAACCAAATCGAGCCAAAACAAAGCCTTGCATTTTTAATTGATAACTCTTCTTCATTCCCTGCGTTAGTAGTGATGCACAAAAAAGTAGCATAAATTATCACAGAAGCAGAGTTCTTTATGAGTATGTAGCTAAGAAAAAAAGAAAGCCACGTGAAATGTGCATAAACAGAACATGGAGTACTGGGTGCCTTTTGTGAAACTCTAAATGCATGTTCAGGTCATCCTGAATAAGGATTAATAAACCACAGATACTGTTGATCTCATCCTCTGTGTTTCTATGTTTCGCTCTCTTCTGGGACTGCTCCTTCAGACTGTGTTTGAAAGTGTTACAGTACTGTTCTTCACTGGTCTACCCATGAAGCCTGGCTTCCTTCATAACGTAAACTCAATTATAGGCTTCCAGGAAAAAGAAAGAATTACAGTTATAAACACACAAATTCTCTGCTGAGAACTCTTTCCTGTGTATAGAAGCCCTAATAGTAGCTTTACTGCTTGTTTTTGAAAGAATAGAGCAGCTAAATCAGCTTACAGCTGTATGTTTCAATCAGGGGTTCAGTGAAGATGAAGCGATAGGATTCAGGATCTGTAAGAGTGTTAGTAGGAAAAAAAACAGCCCAGGGAATTAAAACATGAAGCAGAAAAATGAAGGTGCACATAGCTCATGCAGAGGTTAGTGGAATGTAGTCAAGTGTACACTTCAAGAGACAGAACTGGGAAAACTTCTTCATGAGCCCTGTAGAAGGGGGTGAAGTCTGACAGTCTAACAAACATCGACATTAGGCTGCAGAGGTGAAAGATAACCCTCCTTATGCAGCCTATAAAAATGGTCACTAAGGACTCACAAAATTATCAGTGACTCCTTATCAGTGCTGAGCACTCTTAACCCCCAGTTTCCTCGTGACTTTAAGGTATTTAGCTAAGTATTAATCACTTTTCTGGAGCAAGACTTAAAACTTGAGCACTAAGTAGCTGCCAAATAAAGTTACTGCAACATACTCTATTACCAATCTAGCTGCACAGTTAATTGAGCTGCATTGCATTGATTTCTGAGTGTTTATCTGTGTTGTCAAGGTATTTACATAAGTAATACAGACTTTGTTAAAGGCTTAATGCAAAACTGACAGAATTTTCAGCCCCTCCTCTATGTATTTTCTACTGAACATGTTGCTCCCTCAATAATAAATTCTGAGGGCTGACAGTGTCTAAGTCTGCTGCTCCTTTGCCCTCAATTTCAGTGAGATGGGCCATTGAAAACTCATTACAAGCTGTTTAGACTCTGACTTTGACTTTTGCTCAGCAGTGAACAAAATTAACAGCTCTTGGAGGTAGCAAAAGAGGCACTGAGCCAAAAAAAAAAAAAAAAGAAAGAAAAGATGAGAAAAGACATTCAATATTATCTCTATTAGTCATGCAAACAAGCTTAAGTCCAAAGTACATGTGTTCTGCACATGGCTGTAATTGTGCAGCCTTTGGTGCTTTCATCCTTTCTCCCACCTTTTAATACTGTGTGAAGAGGTTCACCTGCATGACAAATACGCACTCTGGAATTTGCTTGCATGCCAAGCAGCAAGCCTCTGAGTGCAGCAGAATTGCTTCATAAATTTAACTATCATTTTCAAAATTCCGTTTTTTTTCTAATTTAGTGCTTGATAGTTTTTATGTGATAATTTTAAAATGCTCTTTATAGCAAAAGTTACCTTGATAGGTAGGTTTGTAATGAAAGAAGGTCTGCATTCTGTCTATCTATCTATCTCTAAATTGTCAATACTGAAATTGCTGTTAAAAGCAATTTTTTCACTTAAGCTCAGAAGAAACCGTTTGGCTCTTTTCTGATGATGAAAATTACATTCCTTAAGCATATGAATGACAAAACTGTTATCTACCTTAAATGGCAGTCCACTTATTTTTTTTATTTCTAAGCAGGTGACAACAGATTACTTTCAGTAACAAGTATGGACTCTGGCAATGAAATTTAGGCCCCAATTACATTAATTGCTAGACATTTGTGGCATGTTAGTTTAATAGTGATAATGTTTCCTCCTGATCCTATTTTAGTGTTTTTGGGTTTTGATGTTCTTTTGTGAGAATTGTGTTGGTAGCCCAGTAAAATTTTGAATACGTGCAGTAAGAACTTTAGAAAAGAAGCGAGTCAAACAATTCAGGAAACAAAGTTCTTTTTAGCTGGTGCACTATGGTTCCAAGCTGATGAGCAGTTGAGAGAAGGCATTATATATACTAGAAAATAGTGAAAATTAATGGGTACTTTATGTACCAAGTTAAGCTTCACTCACATGCTACATTTGCTTTAAATGAAGTTGCTTTCTGCTCCCAGTTTTCCAGGTTGTGTGGCTTACATATAACCTGATTGAGTCCCTTCTTTAGAGGGGTCAGAAATTCACTTCTAAGAAAGAGTCGGAATTTGAAACCTTCCAAGTTTCCAGTTGCTTTATTCTGATCCTTAAACTACAGAATGTCTGACCTTCGTATCAGATAAGGTTAAAAATTATTTAATTTCATTATTTATTTCATTATTTAATTTCATTTGGCATCCTGCTGCTGTATCCAATGATAACTGCACATACTTTAATTCCAGTGTGACCACCGCTCGTGGGATCCATTCTGATTGTTCTGCTGTATATTTTTTGTTGGTTTGTTTTTTTGTTAAATAGTACTGATTACTTCATCTTGTTGGCCTTCCAGAAATGTACTCTGCATACTTGATCTTGCTTCAAAACTGCAACTTTTTTATTCTGAAAAGTTCCTACATCACAAGTCCTCTAACTGTTTGCATTACACCTTACATCCATTAGCGGATACAGTAAAAAGTTGCAGTTAAATAAAAAAAGAGATACAGGAAAGGCTTCTGTGAAAGAGTTATTGCAAAGTGAAGCCTAAGTATTTAAAATATCATTCTGGTTTTATCAGGCAATATTTGTGCATACAGGTAAAGTGTTTGTGTTCTACGTTTCTTTTTCATTAGTTTGCTTGTTTGTTTTTTTTCTATCAATGGCAGAGCGTGGAACTGGTGAAGGTCAGGCAGGAAACACACTAGCAGCATCTTGTACCACAATGTCAAAATACTTAAAAGTGTTTACAGTGCCCACTGACACACAATGAATTTAAGACTGGAAGACTGAAGCAGAAATAAAACTGTTCTTATTCTTCTTAACCTGAACAGGGGCCTCAGTGGTTTATGGTTGTTTTAAGGTCCATTAATCCTTGAATCATGAGGCCGTGTAAAAAATGACAGCTTTAACATCCAGTCCCCGGGTTTATTTAAAATGTTTTTACTTTGACACTGTTTCTAATTAATAACAGTGACTATATGACCTGATTTAAATGTTTCAAATACTTAGGGATGTGGATTTACATTCCTTCCTAGGACATTTTATCATTTACAGCAACAATGTGCAGCCTGAATTGAATGGTGTCAACTCTTCCCAGGGAAGAGCTTACTCTAACAGAGAGAAAGTCAGATTCTGGACTTTAATGTCTTTTAGTCTTTCTATTTATGGATTTATTTTAAGGGTCTGGGTAGCAGGAACTTGGCTTAGAAACCAAATGACAGAGTAATTAATACAATTGTGCATGTGTGTGTGTGTGCGCTCTATCATATGTTAGTGCTCAAGTTTGCTGCTAACATTTTCCTTCCAAGCTGATCCCTGAAAGAAAACAGCTAGAAAAGCGTTGTGTGTAAAATAATACTTTGAAAACTTAATTGAACTGACCGATTTTATAGAACATGGCAGATATGTTTTTTAATGCAAACTAGGATCTGATAGGAATGCTTTTGATAAAAATTTAGCAAAGGCGCTTCTTAAAACATCAGAATATACATTACTGGAATCCATAGGCTTCTCTTTGACCTGTGGTCAGAATCAACAGAAAAGTGTTGATAAAAGTTTTAGGTTTATACATTCATCATGATTTTTAAAGAATGCCAGCTTATGTGATGCATTGAAAGAGGAGACATTTTTCGTGTATCAGAGTAATTCTATGTATCAGTGTTCTGCTTCTAAACAGATGTTCACAGGGTCAGTCTTAACCAGAATATATTTTTAAAATAATAATTTGAAAGCTCTGAACTAAGCCGTGTTAGATGGACAGAAGAGAATTGATATTTGGCACTAAGTAGTTAATTGTTCAACTAAAAGATCTGGAAAAAAACATTAAAAAAAGAAAAAAGAAGAAGAAAGCCACCTAATCTCAGCAGGCTGGAAGGCATCTGATTTCTAAGTGTAACTAAATTGTGATGGAGATTCCTGTGGTTGGAATTGGCTGTGTTAGGAGAGACCACTGATCTGAGACCTCCAACAATAAGGTTACTCAACTTTTTAGCAGAGAGGACAAACACAAGCAGCCCAAATCAAAAGACTGTGAACTCTAATCCTGCATTTGGGCACAGTAAGATTTTATGTAAGGTTTAGACTCGATAAAGTCACTCTACCTCTTAGGAATTTTGAGCAGATTTGGTTTTGTAGAAACTTTCTAAATAGCATGTAAATCTTGAGATATACTGAAGGTATTCATTGTCCTCAATGATGACTATTTATCTCCTCCTCATTCATACCAAGGTTGTGGTCAGCAATGTCCTTTCCCCCATTATTTTTTTATCTTACCTCTTGTTCCTCTTGACATTCAATATAGGAATATCATAGCTTGCTGGAACACAAAAGAAACTTTTATGCCAATAGATTATTTTGATAGCTTGTATTCTAAAATGACAAGAAAGACCATATTTGGGTTTTTTAGCCCTAATTTTAGGGCCCCAAACAAACTATTCAGAACTGCTTGCCATGTCAATTAACAACACCCATTGGTAACATCCTTTATCATCTATATTTAGGCACGTGGAAAAACCCTTTTCATAGAACAACTCGGTTTCAAAGGTGACAAACAATAATTTTTTTCAGTACAGTAGTTTCTCTGACATTACTACCCTCTGGTGTTGTATGATTGAATTCCAGACATTAATTTCTATGTAGTCCATGTATTCTTGTATGTTGTGTAAAAATGTATTTCCTATAACTAAATTATTTAGTTACCCTTAGTGTCTACAAACTTGTTTGGTATTAAGATATTCTTTTTGAAACAATGAGAGTGAACAAAGAGTGAGAGCATGTGGGTGTTTATTTTGTTAACAAGTCATCTTGTCTTTGGGATGTCACAAGGCAGGGAATTAAAGACTCTGTTGAAAAAAGAAGTAACTGGAAATAAATAGAAATTGTACTGGTGTGCATATATATGAATGAGTCTTTACTTGATGAACTTCATGAAATTTCTATCTGATATTTGGAATCTTTTTAATTAATGAAGTTTGTTTTTCCAATGTAGTCAGCATAAAAGTTGGTTGAGACACCCTAAATTTTGCTTGGGAAATACGAAAAATAAAGACATCAGGTACAATGAATTTAAACAAAGTTAAGAATAAAATCAGGTAGCTTGGGTAAGTCATGATATGAAAGGCTGAAATACTTGTAGTCTTAAAATGACAGCCAGTGTTGTACATGACCAAAGAGGCAATGGTATGCTTTGCAGAATGATGGTACTACACTGCCTGTGGATGTCATTCTGTGCAAGTACCTTGCTGCTGCAAATGGACACTCTCCTGTATCCTTATTACTGTGTAGACGGTGTCTTTCCACCATCGAGAGTGGCATGACATCTGTATCATGTGGGCCTAAATGAGGCCATGGCACAATTCTCATCAAACATTACATATATTGTAAGCTAAGGAAAGGGAAGCATGGGATATAATTGGCATTTTTCTGCAGAGCAACTGACAGTGCTTTACAACTTATTTTCAGCAAGTGTTATGTGGATACTTTTGTTTCTGGGAAGTGACAATACCTCGTAAAGGAGGACAGTGTAAAGTAGATTAGCTTTTCTAGCAGGAGTAATGCCATTATGACATTCTCCTGGACACTTTTCGTAGTATGCAGGAAAACCTGAGTCCATTTTTTTTAAGATAAATTACAGCACAAGAACAAAAGAAGACAAGTACTCTGTCATCTTGGCATAATGCTAGGGATTTGTGACTATCCATGCGTACTGCCTATACTGTGCTGTACATTTACACAAAGAAGAAATATTACTGGTCTATACTGCTGCACCTTGTTCAGAATACCATAGTTAATATAGTGTCCATTAAAGTGTCTTTATTTTCAGTGGCTTTATAACTCTGATAAAAAGTCTTTGTAAGCTTTAATGGGATGGCAGATCAGTGCAGCAGAGAGTTATTTTGCAAAAGCTTTAAAATGAAATGTCAACTTAAAAACAAAATCCTCTTTTGTTATTAGGATAAAGCATTTATACAAATGTTAGTGTGCATGTGCTACTGACCTTTGCACACCTACAGAAACTTTTTGTTAATTGTAGGAGGAAGACGGACCCAGAATCAGAAGGTTGTTTATCTTCATAAACTTTGACTGCATGACATATTTTTAATTTTCCATATTCTCATGATGTTTACTTAGAAACCAACTGTGTATTCTATTTCAGACACTAAAAAGTTCTTGCTCATATCATAATTTTAGACAGGAATGTTTCTATTAATTTTTTATCTGTTCCCTTTAAAGAGTTATAGTCCATTCAGAAAAAAAGTTTGTAGGCATGTGAGCATTCGTGAAAGCTGCTACAACCTCTTTGCTACTGAAACATGGGATTGATTTACTGATATCAAATGGTCCAACCCTGCTGATTTCACTGAGACCTCACAATCTCACAGTGATATTGAACTTGGACTGTGATTGGAATGGAAAAGGGGGGAGCAATACTTTTTCTGTCTCTGATTTCTGAAGCTTTGCTGTAAAATCTCTGTACAAGACTTCTGCTGTGTTATGTTATTGTAACTTCCTTTAAGGCTTAAATCAACAGCAGATTATTTAGTTTTTCTCATTCCTGGGACTTCCATTCCTTCATATTTTGCCCTTTTTCCCTTGACTTTTAAGAAGAGACACTCCTCCCACTTTTGTCCCATTTTTCACCTCCAGGAGGTGGTAATTCTATTGCTCAAATGGATTCCTGCTGGTTGCCAACACAACCATGTAATTCTGAGGGGAGAAAAATGCCTTATCTGCAGTTTTGATTTAAAGCAATTTCTTGAAAACATAATAAAGTTTCTCACCAATGGCATTAAAGTTAATAATCCTTAATGTTGAAAAGTGGTGGTTAAAAGAAATGAACGAGCACTTGAAGGTTGCGGTCTTTTATTTTAGCAGATAGGGTCTCACTTTGGGTTAGATTATAGCTGTACCTCGTGCTGGCATGAAGGAGGCAAAGGGAGAGGAGTGTTTCTGGGCCTGTCTTGGTACCTCTCCTAATTGCTTCCCAGAGCTTGGGTGAAGGCAAGGTGGTGCCCAGGAAAATCCTGTCAAGACTTGTGGTCCCAGAAGGAGATAGTGCTAAGAATGAGAGGAAAAAGAGGTCTGACTTCTCTCCCCTCCCAGCATTAATCAGCAGTGCAAAGCACAGAGATCTGCAACTTCCCTGTAGTGCAGAAGCTCTCTGAGCTCCTCCCAGCACAACTGGACACTTCTGGGCTTTGCTTAATTACTATTTCCATCTAATTCTTTTTCTTCTGCCTTTTGCATGAAAGAGCATATGACCTAGATTCAGTCACTAGGAATTGCCTCTCTGTGTGTCCTTGACAAGAGCTAAAGTGAGACTTCATTTGACTAAGGAAGGGTATTTGTTCTTCAATGTTTTTTATGCCAGTGTCTGAATTTATTTTAAATGTGTATCTTCTTTAGCTTTTATTATTGTCTGTAATGCATTTTCTTAAAAAGGCAAGTGCAACTGGCTTTTTTTACTTTAAAGGTTTCTGTTATATATATGTATATATAAATATATATAATCTTCAAATTCCTGTTTAAATATCTCCTTTCTAAGCTATGTGAACTTAGGTCCCATAAACTCACACTTTTTAGTCCATGAATCAGTTTCTTTGCTTTTCCTAATGCCTTTTCAAGTGCTATATTAATATAATTTTATAAGGTGGTGACACAATACTCTATCTGGGCTTTGCTAGAGAATTAAATAATCCTGTTCTAACGTCACTGAATATTCATTCCCATTCTAGACAACTGTGGGTATAGGTGTGTAAAACAGAAGACACTTGTTTTTCCCTGTCACTTCACCTTTTGTTTTTTAAATGAGGAGTTTATCCCAAGGGTTTTTGCGAATTCCTTTGCTCTAAATCAATCAAATTTGTCTGATATTTGTTTGCTAATATGTAGTATTTTACATGTATCAACATCGGTTCCATGTGTCATGTCAGCCTAGTCAGGCCTCAGCCCTTGTGTTATGTTTGGGTTTGGTTTGGTTTTGTTGTTCCATTTTTTTTTCTTGCCTCCTCCACGTTTGACTCTTCCTGCCAGATGTGCAATGTCAGCAAGTCCAGCCTGCTAACAGTTGCTTTTTTTGACTAGGTCATTTGTCTGGATTAGTTACTGTAGAGGTCTGAAGTGCAACCTTTGGCAAACAGCACTTGCTGGGACCCCATAAGAACTGCTTATTCCATCTATGTGCACGTATGTGCTCATCCCAAAGTGTTCATCCCTGTTCTGGAGCTCCCTAATCCCAAAGCTGGGGTTAGCTCAGTACTGACCTGCTGCTGGGCCTGCTTCAGTCATCGCTGAGACAAGAAGCTTTGGGCTTAGTGCTCACAGTTTAAAAGGATTGCTTGATATGTTTGGTCAAGGCAAAAATACTGATTTTGGGAAGAAATGCGATACTATATTTTAAAAATGCCCATTTGCACTGGTAACCTTGGGAGCTGCAACACTGTGAGCTGCTACTGATCTGAATGATGTGTTTGAAGCAATGAGTTCCCTTGGGAGAGTGTCTCCAGGTGTGTGCAGAGTGCTGGATGCACACATTTGTGCAGAAATATATCCACATAGTTTCCTTGCAAATTTATAGTGGGAAAAAGCTACATCACTTGAGACTTTAGATAAAAGTATTCTGATATTCTGAGAAAATTATGCATTCATTTGTGAAGCAGGAAATTTAGGCAACAACCTCCCAAAACAGTAGGTTAGGTTGAGTTGATTGGGGTCTTGTATCTCTTAAATTCTTGCCAGTTGCTGTCTACCAGATTACTGCTGCATTAATACTCATACAGGCTGTCTGTAAAGAGAATAGAGATTATTTTAGATGTTATGCATTAAGACTTAAGTTGACAGATTTAACAGCTATTTATCTCTAGGGAAAGTGGTCTTTCTAACTTTTTGAGCTAGCAAATGCTCCCTGCTGATATCCATTGCTCTTTTACATGTGTGCCAGGCCCCCTGGAAGTAATTAGCAGCAGGATAAATACCTGGAAGATTATAAGGTTTACATTTTATTAAACATTTTTGAATTTCAATACCTTCCTTGGCATGAAAGAGCTTCTGATAGTGAAAATACATCCTCTAATAATGACACAAATCATATTACTCTCAGCCATTTATCAGCATTCATACTATTTTGCCCCTGCAAAATTATTCTGTGATTTATTTTTAAAAGTAGTAATCTGAAGGATGCAGCAGTATTTGACACAGCAGAGATGAGGCAAAATTAGTAAACAATTAATGTCAAATGTTTTATTTAGTTCTTCAGTTGAATTTACATAAAAAGTATTCATTTGTTATAGTCTACTTGGCACTAAGTTCAGCTAATTGATCTGTAACTCAGTCTTCCAAGTGATGCTGCTGTTGAAGAGGAAGATGAATGAGTTTCTTAGGACTGAGATTTCTTAGGACTGATTTTATTGTTCATCACAAACTATTTTAAATAGAAATGGACTTCTATGTGATTTTACTATAACCCACTCATGTTATTCTTTCAGGTTTCTCTACAGGTCCTCCTTAGGTGGTTTCCCTGCAGGTCTTGGTGACAGTATTAGAGCCAGCTGTGCTTTTCTGAAATTGTTTGAAGGGGCAGTTACCAGTGAAGGTGTTGCAGGAAGGGAGCAGAATTTTACTGTTGCACAGAGTAATATAAGAAACAGAGCAAAGCAAATGTGAAAAATAGAATTTGTATTTATATCATAATAGTATACACAAAGCTGAGAGAATCCTGTAAGACTGCACCAAGAGTTTCTACATCTCTGGAAAACAAAATCAGCCTTTACCTCAGAAGAGGATTTTTTTTAATATCTTACATTTCTTGATAGGGAACAAATGTGTCCCACACATATAGTTGTGTGGGATATATGTAAAAAACCTGTGTCATTTACCTCTCTCTGGAATCTGTTTGGTCTCTGTGACCTGTACACTTACTTAGTTTAAATAATACTTCCAAGGACTGCTTGCTGAGATGGATAGAGTTCTTCTAAGGCAATCAGTGTTGATTCAATGTAACAACTTCTTAATTTGATTTATTTTAACTTATAGTATTTTATTTATTTTTCTTGTTACTTAGAAATTTCAGTGAAAGTGAATCCACACATCCTTCTCTTGGACATTCGTCTTCTCCTGCCTGAAATGTAGTTCAGAGTTTATTAAACAAGCCAGAAAATTGCATGCTATCTCAAGAATGTGACTAGTTGCTGTTCTTATTGAGATATGCCATATGCTTAGTTATGTTGTCTTAGTAGAGGAAAGGTCTGCTGTAAATGACTGCATTAATGTTATCATATAATTTTTATGGGGTGATTCTTTTATCAGACTATGAATGCATGTTATTTTGGTCAGTGTGTAATACTCTTTGTGGGAGGAGGAAAATTGACAGACCTTTATGAAAAGAATGTATTATTTCTGATGTAGAAGTCAGTGTTATGGTGTTACTGATGGCACACAAAACAGAAAAAATGATACAATTTTCTAGGGTTTTGTAACAGCAGTGTGAGTTCTGCATCTGCTTAATTTTCACAGTTGCAATGCATGAGACAAAACCAATAAAGAAATCGTGAGACAGTGTAGTTGAGTATAATATCAAAATTACTCTTTTCAAAATAGTTTTGCTCATTAAGTAGAAAAACACTTAAAATGCCTGTTACTAATCACAAGACAGATGCTGTAGCACACATTTTATAAAAGAGCTTAATGTTGACATAACATTAAAATCTGCTCTTTTCTCACAAAAATCTTGAAAATACATAGATAATTCAATACATATATACAATATTTTGTGTAGAGAAATTCATATTTAACACATATGCATATAGGTAATTAGCATGTGCATTGTACCTTAAAGTATTCAAAGATTCCTGTCCCTACACTGCTGGTTTGCTTTGACTGTGCAGTGTTTTGGTACGTCCTGGGCTTGAGTCAGGGTTTATGTCAGTCAGTGAGAAGGTCTCTTTTCAGCAGCATTTGGGGGCAGATCTGTGGCAGGGATAAGAAAGCATAAAATGAGATCTCACAAAGAAATGCATTAACATTACCATTAAAAAACAACGCCAGAAAAGTGGCAGCAAAACCGTGATGTTTAAAAGATTTTCATGTTGAAGGTTTTTCTTAGTTTTAGTTTGTGTGTCGTATGCAGCATAAAAAAGTTTACCTACTTAAAAATGGAAAAGAAAAAATTTATCTTTGGTTAAGAACTGGCCTTTCCTTTGCTGTGTGGAATGTGTTAATATTTGCAACAGTTGCAAGCGTGTTTTAGTAAAACCATTATTAACTACTGTATGGAATAGGATTCCCCATTATGTCACTGATAAAAGGGAAACAATTGAATATGACCCAAGGGTGGATTATTGCCACCAAGCAATGTAACAGAATGTGCATTACAGTTAGCATAATTGCACAGCTAACTGATTTCCGTCCCTTTAAATTAAAATTGCACTATGAAACTACATTATCTAATTTTGCTTACCGAGACATTTAGGAACTGTTTGCAAAGTAGAGCAGACTCGAAGTCATGTGAAGAAATGGAGGAAAAAAAAAAATCCCTTCTTGCACAAATTATTTTCTATGAGCAACTAAAAGTTCTGGACTGAAGAATTCTGGCAAACTAGAAAAACTTTGCATAGAAGGCAAATAAACATTCGTTGTCCCGTGATCCAAACACAATTATTTGAAACTGCAGAAGTCAAATTGGTTACAGTTTTTTTTCAACATTTAATGAAACTAAAGAAGAAAAGAAATGATACAAAAATCGTTTCTTTAGATTTGTTGCTTTTGTTTGGGATAAGTTTGTTTTGAGAAAAACTCAAGGGACAACAGATTCAAAGCCTTGTGCTCTATGCAGAAAGTCTGCTGTTGAGATAGCAGTAAGCCAAGACTCATTAATTAATCTTATTCCTATATTTTTTCTTGTGAGTTTATAATCTCTATCTCCTTCTACTGTGTTACAGTTCCCCAAAACATTTGTATATTTTAAAAGCTAATATAATCTTTAAATACCAACTACCACAAAACTGAAAAGCTACCAGAATATTTTGGCTCTTTTTTCCAAGTTGGGAAACACATAAGACACAAAACAAAATAGATACAGAACTTGGCTGAAGTTTACTTGAATTTTGCCAATGAAAGCTTGCAAAATACAGCCAACTTGGCTATTAAAAAGATCCCCTGAGCCAGCACTAATTATGTCAACAAGTAGTTCGTGCTCAGTCCTCACTGAGTCCTGCACTTTTATAGGATGGGAGGACGAATGTCATGTATGTAGGGAGCTGAGCAGCTGCTTCATTTACCATTACTCCATTTAAGGGTGTGCTAACCTTGCAACAACCTAGTGACATCATCATTTTTCACCTTATTCCTTTCTCATGGGGTATGTCTTCACAATAAGCCTGAGGTGAAAAGGTTTCCTCGGCAGGCAGACAGCCTGCATGACAAATGTGCTGAGGAGTCAAAGAAAATTTTAACCTGCCCTACCTAGCCATAGTCACTTTATGCACCTAGGAGCAAAGTGATAAATGCTTTTCTTCAAAAATAGGGAGGGGTGTAAGGGAGAAGACAAGGAAAAGGAAAAAGTAGGATATGCTACACGTGATGTTGTACTAAATGGATCTGCATACCTGTTTTTCTTGCCTTCTCAGGTAAGCAAGCAGTATACCTGACCCCTTACATCTTGATCATGGGGTTCAAACAGGGGGATGCTCTTTGTCTGAAAAATCTGTGCAGTATTTCTGAGTTAAACAGACTTGTGTTATACTCACCGTGGCAACACTGGGGAGCTGTGATTTTGGCTGAATTTTGCTCCATGTGCATTTATGTCCTCATGATTTAGAAAACATTGTCATACAGAACTAGTAAGTCATTGTAACTTCGTGAAGGTTCTCTCTCACTCCAGCGTAATGCCTGATTTCCCATAGATGATTTCAAATCTCTTAATGTACCTTGCACTGTATTCTGTTGTGTCCTGGACTAAAGTCAGGTGTAAGTAAGGCTCACCAGGCTGTGCAGTTGCTCATCCACAAAATGCTTGGTTTAAAATATAATGTGAATTTAAGGGCAGTGCATTCATAGCTATGTCATTTCTGTAGCTGCTTTTAGTTTTGAAATAAGTAAATCCGTGATCCATGTGTTTATATAGCACATTTCCATAGTGAACTCAGGGATGACAGGTGGGTGGCAAAGCACTGAAGGATGAACTCTTCATTTTGCACTGTTCTGCAGTGGCAAAGTCTAGCCAGAGCTCCTCAGCTGAACCAGGTTTGGTGGTGGCAGGTGTTTGTGTCTATCTGATGAACATGGGAGTGATCTCTTCGTTGTGGGGAGTGTGTCATTGTGAGCCTGACTCCTTCGCTTTTCCCTGGAGCAGTGCCCTGTCACGATGGGAACGAGCACCATAATGTCACCCATGACTCCAACAGTCATGACTGATGTGCTTATCCTGTACTCAGGCCAGTGAACTGATTCATGTGTAATCTCTGCACCACGATTTCCCAGCACAAGGGAGAGCTGATGTAATAAGCAGGGTAATTTAAACCTGAAAAAAAGTGGATGAATGGAACAGATTTAGGATTAGGGTATCAGGATGAATCTTCAGGAGATGTGTCAGGGTCAGAGAGCGGATGACATGGAGCTACACTGACAGATCCTGGCACACAGCTCTGCACTCAGACCGTGCTTCTCTGTCTCTCTCATTTGCAAAGTTCTGTGGACATGGTAAAATGCATAAAGTGTGTGCATTTGTACCTGCACAGTGTGTCTGTACAGCCTGCAACTGTGAAACCTACCAAAGAGCCAGATGAAGACTCATCTTCAACATTGTATACTTTGTTGTGCACTGTATTGAAGACTTTTCTGATATTTTAATTGTCACATGAAGATTTTTAGATGTAAAAGCATCTTGATTGAACAAACAGGCTTTTAGCTAATTTAAGTTGAAATAAAAGTGAGCATTTCAAAGCTGTATGGGGGGAATAGCTCATAAATGAAGCATTTTTCCCCTTAGGGATATAATCAGAATGCAGAAAAGTCCCTGCAGGAAAGACATAAATTAGAAAAAAAATTGCTAAACAGAAGCATCATATTGCCACATATTAAGCTGGAGGTATGCTAAGAGAACCCTGGCCTTGTTTGTAAAGTTGTGAATAAATCTGTTAAAAATAATTGAATTTATATTTAACTTGAAAAACAGGGTAAGATCTTTTATTCTGCACTTATAAGTTTGAATACACCTTCAGCTGCTCTTAGTTATCTCAAATTAAATCTTAAATTGAGCTTGTGGTTCTGTGAATTAATACTCTGGCCTTTCAGCTCTTTTGCTGAGGTCATTCAAATCTAATGGTAGAAATGGTCACAGGGTCAAGTCTGGGTATGTAGAGTATAGAAATGGTTTAATGATGCCAGCAGATGTTTGCATTCTGCGTGTTGGAGTTGTAATGCACTGGTGGGCTCTGTGAAGGCACTCGATTATCACATTATTATATCTTCATTCTATCTGAATTGTGAGGTAGGGAATAAGAATGCATTAAAATAAGGTGACAGTTCTGCCTTCAATCAACAAAAATAAGCGAAATCAGAGTTAATTTCCTACCTATGCCCTTCTTAACTGTCCCTATTGTGCTTAGTCATTGTCAGGGCCCTGGGAGGTTGCATAAACTTAAATAAATAGGCTGCAGTTGGCTAGAAGAAGTGAGACACATAAGAATGACTTTGAAATGCTTTGGGTTTACCTGTTATAATTCAGAACTTAAGAATTACATGTATTGACTTTATACTTGGTTTTCTATTAATGTCATAATTCTATAAACGGTCAAAAATATCCATGAATATGAAAATATTAATAACCAAGGGGCCCGTAAAGAATTATAAAGTGTCGAGCAGATTCTGTCATATAGACTCAACGCTGTTCATATAAATAAGTGCAGATTTTGGTATAAATATATTAGGAGAACAGGATGTGCATTACACAGTAGCCAGTTTTAATATTTTTTGGATTATAAATATATTAAAAAACAAGTAAACACACAGAATTGCAAAATGCACTGCAAAGCAAAAGCATCTATGTGCAGAATGGCATTCTTAATGCTTTTTTTTCTTTTTTGTTTAAATTTGACCTCTGTTCTACCTCCTTCTAAAACACATTGTTCCAAAAGGACTTGTATTTTTTTCACTCAGAAACAAAACATAGCCAACATCACTAAACAGAAGAGATCCCAGGACAGCTACGTGCGGGAGTTTGTTTAAATGACATTTTGCAAAACCATATTCCTAGGCTAAAAGTCACGTGTGAAGTTTCATCCTTTCATTCATAGCAATTTTAAAATGAATGTTATAGTACTTTTAAAAGCGAATAAATGAAACATGACTGAATGCTGAGAAGCCTTTTGTTTAGCCATTCTGTGCAACACTGGGATGGGATATTTACTGCTGTTTTGTGTTTTGTTTGTCATCTCTCCTAGTTCCTCACTGCCATCTTTCTTCTTGGTCTATACAGATAATTACAGCAAGCCGTGATGATTGTTTTTAAAGCTATAGCTGTAACAGCTATTCACAAATGTACTGTGCTTTGAACCTACTCCATTGTAAGTTTATCCAGTAATGCATTTGTGGACTCAAAGGGAATGAATACGTGGTAACTGTGAATTGTAATAACTCCTTAAGTCAACAAGGACTCAGTATTGTGTCAGGTCGGGATGCACATTCTGTATATTTCAAAGGCTACTTGCAAACCATCCGTCCTTTCTCGAAAGGTCTGTGCACAATCAGTGTTACCAGTCCTGCTGTAGAGGGCAAAGTGTGTCTGCTGGCTGTTTGCTGTTTGGAGCTAACAGACCGTAGTAAAGGGGAATGAGCAGCCGTCCTCTGGGTCTTCCATCACTATCATTGCAAATAAATAAATAACCTAAATTCTGATTCCAAAGCCAAAAGCTACCTTCAGGTTCACCTCTGCAGTCTTGTTGAAAACAATGTATGAACTAGCAGAGCGCCCTGTGTTGACTTTTAATTCCCTGGTGCATTTCCTGTGCTGCCATATGTGCTTGTGCAAGTGTCTATGGAACAGGAGGGGAAGAGGGAGCATCTTTCTTTCCCTCTGAAAGTCATTGGTAAAACCTGCATGAGAAGTGGAGCAGTGCAAGCATAAAAAGATCACTTGGAAGGAAGGTGCTGTATTGTTATGTCGTGTGTTAGTGTAGAGGGCTGTGGTGAAGTGTGATAAATTTGGTTCTTCTGCGCTGTATTATCACTTTGTTGCTTAAGTGGCCTTGTGAAAAAAGGCGACAGCAGTACATTACAGACAATACGATTTAAGTCCATCAACAGCACATTTTTTCTAATGTAAAATCTTGTTACCATTTGTCAGCCCAGAGATGTATTTTGACAATCAAGAGATATTGTGCAGGGGGTTGAAATAATTTTGATATGTTGATTTTTTTTTTCCAATGCATGCTGATTAATCCTAGGTCATATATCACACTAAATTGGAAAACACAGCCTACCTGCGTGATGAATGTGCTTAGAAAGGTTTAAAGTTTTGTTCGGTGTAACATCAGTGCCCTTGAAGGCTGTGGACTGACCAGATCCAGGACTGTGAATACAATCCTCTCTCCCTCTCAAATGCCCCCTCCCTTGCTGCCCTGCTCCCTCCTGTGAGGCTAAACCCAATCATGCACTGCAGGCCGTGGTGGGAGAGCTTGCTTTGACTAAGTCTGGTAACCCAACAAATCAATGTAAATTGTATAATTTTTTACTGCAGACTTTTCTGTTGGTGGACTGCAAGGGCAGTCTGTGCTGCCTGTGCTGATGGGAAAAGGCAGGAAGGCAGTGATCAGCAGCTGGACAACCAATGTTCATGAGAAGTAGTGGGTGGTAACCTTAGTCTTTACACAGATAAAGCTGCCTACGTGCAGCCTCAGTAGGAAGATCTTCAGATCCTGTAGATATGACTTAAGTGAAGCACAATTTTGCCTGCAGGTCCCAATTAATACCACATAGAAATTACATTTATATCGTTTTCACTTATGGACTTAGTTGTCAAGTTTTTTTCATGTCTTTGCACAGGGAGATGCATTGATGCCCGTGTTTATTGACATTATGTCATTATCGTAAAATTTTAAGGGAGAGTTTCCCTTTCTGCCCCTCACACAAGTGCAGAGGAGTCCCAAGCAGTGATCGTGGTTATTATGAGCAAGAAGAAGGGATAACTGGAACAAAGGCATCATGTTGTACGGGCTGTGCTTTATGTTCAGTCAGCTGGATTGCAAATAAAGGGATAAATATGCATTGCCAAAAAATGGATTATTCTTTTCTTTTTCTTTAAATACACCAGGATCTCTCCCTTGTTCTACCAGAAGACCTCCAAGGTCGCCAAATTAAACCTTTATACAATCCAAAAATTGAATCTTAGTACATCCATTTTCCTAATACAATTTCTGCAGTACCTATTGGTGCTGACAGTTTTGGTCACATATCTCTATTGTGCTGTTCAGTTTTATTTGACAGTGCAGGATGGCATCAGCATGTATTGGAGGTAACATCTGAGCTGTGGCTGCTCTCTTGGGACTGCTGTACTACTTTACCTCCTTGCCATCATAAATGGATGTTTCTGTCATTCCCTAAGATTTCCTCCTGGGTTAGGCATCTTTCTTTAATTATTAATCAAAAGCAATGTAACAATCATTGCAAACAAATGTATCGCTGTACTGAAGCAAGTATGTTAGATGGGATGTTAGTAGTATTAGTGGAACGGGGTTTGGATGTAAAGGTTGTGATCTTGTCTTTTTCACAGCTGCTTGATACATAAATTATTATGCTCATCTGAGTATTGTATCTCCCTGCTGCAAAAAGAGAAAAAAATAAATGCAGTAGGCTGGCTTTTTCTGCAGCATTCAGACTGAACAAAGGCCAAGTGACTTATGCAAAGCTGTTCCTGAAATCTGTGACATAGCTAGGACAAAAATGTCCCGAGTTTGAATGCAACCATATGCTTACCACAGGGAAAAAAGTGAGCATGGCTACAGATAGGCAAAATCCCATTGCTTTTGTTCCAGTTGAGACTAGTTTCTAAACTTCTATTGTGTGTTGAGTTGAGATTATTTCTGAGCTTTGTATACCCATAGTTTTCACAAATGTTTTACTTGTAGTAGTCAGGCTTTCAGAAGGAAATCTACATTTGATGCTTCCTTTTTCCTAGGCACAAATCCATATGTCACTGCTTAGTTCCCAGTTTGCATGCACTCACACAGGTCTCACTTCAGACATGGGATCCTTGACAGTACCTGGGAAATGTCTGTTTTAAATTAAATGCCTCTTGCTAGAGGTCAGCCTAAAAAGAAAGCTCAAACTGCTGTAGTCGGCACTGAGCCACTTCGTGTTTTCCCCTGCAGAGCCAAGGGGAAAAGCCTGGGCAGTGTGACAGGGAGTGCTGGGCCAGGCTTGAGCACACACACCTCTCCTCGAGAAAAACTCTGCAGCTGCCTCCCCACATTGCATTTCCCTCTGTGTGCACAGAGGTATCCTGGAGAGCTTTGGTCTTTGTAAGGGGCTGCAGTGGCTGGCAGCTGCACAACTCCCCAGCGCCTGCGTCCTCGTCCTGCACATGCACCGGTTCAGCCGTAGAAGATGGGGCTTCATCACTAGAAACTGCTACTCATTGTCTCAGAAATAGAATATCAATATAAAAGACATGCATTTCCACAGAAACAAAGCAATGGGTTCATTCAGTTTCCATTCACAGCATTAGCTTAATCCTGCTGCTGAATATGCAGATGAAAAAAGCTGAGGCTCTACCTAATAAAATATATGTGATCAAATCTGAACTGCTTGTCTCAAAGAGACATTCATTTAATACATAAATTTAATATACTTTTCTTTGATAAAGCTCTTATTAGGTGTCGAAGACATTGCCATCTTAAATATCAGACTAAGGATATTTATTGACTCCTGCAAATCAGTCATGCTATTGAAGTTATTAAGCTCCAAAAGTAAATTATCCATATTTCGTTGTGCAATATGTATATTGCATTTTAGTATTTAATTCTCTTCTTCTTGAATTTCTTACAGGTATCAGTCTTATTTCAAGTAAAGTCAGGCTGTCTATTATAATATTAGTCTAACTGTATAAAAACTGCCTAAAAGAAATGAACATTCACTTTCATTCGTGTTCATTCAAATTATCTGAAATGATCTATCTCTTTCAAGAAGCCTCTTGCTATTATAAAAAATATAATAATATAAATATCTGCATTTATTAAAAAATAAGTTGTGTAGCCCATAGTCACTCTTGTAGAGGCACTGCATATTGGCCCTTATTGCTGTAAATTAATAATGTTCTCATTCTCTTCTTAACCTCACGTTGGCTTTATAGGAAGCAGAGGGCAAACTTTCCAGAGCAACTGAAAGCTGCTAGATACTCCAGTAGTAATGAGGCTTTTATGAATTCCTGCTTAAGCTGATTTGAAAAATGCACACTGAAATGTAGAATGATTCCAAATTCTGGCTTTCTACTCCCAGAAAAAAAGCAAAACAGTGAGGTACACTGTTTTAATGAAACTGTCTTAATCTATCTTTCTTGAAAATATTTTTTTCCTTAAATGCTACTGCACTCTGAATATAATTACTGCATGGTAATAAGGAAAAGGTCAAGGTTCCGGTTTTGCATGTCTTTCTCAGTGTCATTTACAGGATTCAGCCTCTGTACTTTTAAAAATACTTGACCCCAACCTGGTTTTCACCCTTCTTACAGGCCTTAACCCCCCCTACCTATACCAGTCTCAAGAATCAGATGATGATTGTAAAGCTTTAGGAATCCATGGACTATTAAATAGCCATTTAAACAAATAGGCTTACAAACTATCATCATTTCCTTATCTCAATTAAATTTTCTTGATTTTATCTTTCTATAAGTGCAAAGTCACTGTATGATAGTCATGTGGAAATTAAATCAATTTCTAGATAATTTAAGTTTATCTATAAAAGTATGTATCTTATAAAGTTCTTCTAAATTATTAGCTAGATCTATCTTTAATATGTGTTCTATACAATATACTTAAGTGTTATTCCAAAAGACATTTAATGGCAAAATTAAGTACAAATTGAATATTTAAATATTTTATTGATGATTAAAACCCATAAAATTTTACAGGAATTCATGGAAATAGATGCTGCTGTGTAAAACAAGACATTGTTATCCTTCTTTTAAAAATGCCTAGATTTTGAGTACTGCTTCTATGTCAATGATTAAACTCTTGAGCTATTTTTAGTTGCATTAAACATGAAAGATGTGTACTCCTGCAACTAGATCCATGCAATCAGTCAGCATCCAAATTAAAAGTGCTCCTAATAGGTTGCTCAGTCTCAGATTCACAAGGCGCATTCCTATATGATGTCATCAAAATAATACAGAAAACTGTACTGGGTTTTCAGCTGCATTGTGGGGTTTTTGACCATCAAGATTCTTGATGAGATACACAGAGAGATGAATGTCATATACTAATTGCTCATGCAAATATTATTAGTCTCTGAGAATTTATAGTATATATTCCTGGGTATATATATGTATTATATATACCTGGGGTATAGTAGGAGAAGTGATTTAGGGGTGAAGGAAGAATAGTTTGGGAAGGTTATTGTGGTAGAGAGTTGAACTTGGGTTCAACAGCAGGACTGGCACAAGTGAAATAACTCCATGAAAGGCTGCAAGTGCTTCTGCACTGTGGTGCATTCCAGACAGTCCTGAGGACAGCACTTTGGGATGTACCTGGATGGCATTTCTCAGACCACTCTCCTGGGAGAGGTACAGCTGAACAAATACTTGTTTGCCTGTGTTGGTGGCATGAGGGAATCTTGGGGTGAGGAGCTGTAAGGAGGGCAGAGGAGTCTATTATCAGGAGTGAGAAAAATCACAGGGCATACAAATATTTCTGAAATTCTATGAGGGCCATTGTCAAAATCAAGGCTAAAAGACAGAGAAATGCTAATAAAAGGCTCAATCTCAAAGCAGGGAACTCAAAGTTGGATGTCCAGTTTGTATTTAAGCAACTAACGTGGCATTTAAATGTAAAAAATGCATTTTTACATGTTAAAATAAATTCTTTTGCTACTGATAGGAAGAGAATTGGGGCAGATAAGAACATTGCTCCCAACTGCTGAGATTCACCTTTGCTGTGTGCAAAAGATGGTGAGGGAGATCCCTTGCTCAGGGTGAAACTGAATTTAAACCTCAAGTTGCACTCTAAGAACCTAATAAATCGCAGAATGTGTCTCTTTACTAAAGAGTAAAGGAACATGAGCAGTCTTGGTCTCTATGTAAATTGTTTCATTGTACCTGCTAAATATAACATGAAAAACTTGAGACTTATAAAATGTCACCTGCTCTTATCAAGCTTTGAAGAGATTACCTCTTAACAGAAGTTTCATTTTCATTTTCTCCAACATTTACTGAAGTGAACGAGGGCCGTGACTCCTTTCTTTCCTAATCCTGGCTGGCAACTTGCCTTTTTTCTGTGTTTTATGTCATTCCATATGACATTGCATCAAGGCAATTCAGTGCTGCATGCAGTTGAACCAAAAGCAATTTAAGTCAAAAAATGGACAAATATGGATGCCATTTATAAAGCTTGTTCAAAGGTCTTTGGCATGGCTCAAAGCTGCACACTTTGGAGGTGCAGCGAGGTTTTCCTCCTCTTATTTCTGAAGCCAAATTGTGAGGGTTTAATAGAGGTCCACTGAGTGAGTAGCAGACTACAGTCTGTACATCGAAAAATCCTTTTGTAAACTAAGAGTGTTTTTACTTTTATTATTTATAGAAGCTTTTTTGAAGATAAATATAGGACCCAATATAAAAACAAGTGTAGCAGTATCAGTGGAATGGCTTTGCAGACCAAAACCCAAACATCTTGTTGTACAGTCTGTTTCAATCTAAAATCTTGTCCAGTGTACAGAATATGATGGGGAAATAAATTATGGGCTTTTTGATGGCTTCTCTGTTTTCACACCAAATTTAATCATACTCTAAATGCTGTTTGTTCTAAGGCTTTGCTTTCAGAGTATTTTATTTATATATATATGCAATATATATTTACATACACACATATATTTTTATATATTTTTAATATATATGAGATGATACACTTTCCTGCCCACTTAACCCTGTGGCTTGCTCTTTCTTTTACTTAGTCATTGTCACCAAAATCCCAGGTGTATCCAGGCAGTTGAGCTGTAAGAGAAAGTTTGTAGGTAGGACTGAAAACCTCTGTGTAAGACCACAAATTCCAGTGTGTTACTATACACTGGAAGAGACTTGTGCAAGTTGTGTTTCTTCAACAGAGAATGCTCAGGGCTTCTTAGAAATTTTACTTTTACCTGAGTGCTGAAGAGTTTCTCTGAGTGATTCGTTTACTAGTGATCTTCAGATAAAATCATAGTGGCAAATAAAAATGCCCAACTTACAAATGTTTCTTCACATGGCTTTTTTTTTTTTTTCTTTTCTTGTCCTAAATTCAGCTAATGTGATTCATATGTCCTTTGCTTGGGATCTCAGAAAAAGATCTGGAATTGCTTATAAACATACTTACTTTATTTTGGTTTTGATTAGAATATATTTCAAAGCATTCAGGTGTCTTGTTATGAAAAATCAAGAGAGAGATCACCGTTAAGTACATCTCTGCAGTCGTAAATATTTCCCCTCTCTGTTCCTCCCCTGTCTTCATGACTGGTCCCATCCCCTGAGCAAAGGGGCTTTTCATGCTTTTGCCATCAATGTTATTTTGTCAATTGAAGTGTGTTCAAAATCATCAGCACAGATTTATTTTAGTTAAAATGCTTCATTGCAGTCTGCTGTCTTTGCAATTATGGGTCATATTAACAGCAGCTCGAGAACTGTATAATGGTAAGTAAAAGTGCAGTTTATAAATCAATTTATTACAAATAATTATCAAATGTATGCTGTATTTTCAAAAAATAAATTTGTCAAAATATTGCTATTGGTAAAAATGGGTTTAAGAATTCTTGTCAGTACGTTTGGCTGATTAATTAAGGAACTTATTTTAATATCAGAATAACATCATCAGAGCTTCTTGAAGCAATTAATGAATTACTTGCATTCCCTTACATTTTATCTTCATTCTATATCTTTTACTACACTCTTTTCCAAATAGTAAATATATTCAGTAATTATATCTGATAACATGTAAGTAGTTTATATTAGATAGTGAGATATATAATGCAGATAAAAATAGTCTAGATTACATCTAGTGTATATTACATTTATTTTATAAATGTAGTATGAGATGCTTGATTGCTGCATATTTCAAAAGGGCTCTGAAAATTTGATAAACTGATAGGCACCTCATACAGAGGATATTATTTCACACACCTCCTTAGCTCTTGCAGTTACTTCTGGAACAATACATGGTTTAGGAGTGCATGGCAGCAGAGCTAAAACATTAAGGAAAAGATGGGAGTATATCCAGTTCAAACTGCTTCTGATATTTAAGGCATAGCCACCGTTTAATATTTTAATACCAGAAGCCAATGGTTTATAAATAGCATTTGTGGAGTGTTAGAATCTTTAAAAAGGAACTAAAATCAGCCCACTGCTGCATTTAAGACTTCATCCTGCATAGACACAGTCTGTTAACAGCAATTGAAATACTACTACAAAATCTTTGCTGTTTTCAAATGTTCTTGAGATTAAAGCAAAGACGTCTAAAAAATTTTGCTGCCCTTAACTAGAAGGTTCACCTAAAGAAGCTTTCCTAAAGTGGCAGGAAACAATTTCCTGGCAGATTGGGAACGTAGTCTAGGAAGAGCCCTCTGCCTCGCTGTTGAACCACCATCATTCCTCAGGACTGAATACAGCTGACCCCGCAGTTTTCTCTAACGTGAAGTTTTGGAGGGCGAAGCCCAGTGAAAGACTAAATGCCATATTATTAAAGTACACTTTGGTGAAATATTTCTCAGCACTGAACAAACATTACAGGTAACGCATCTATTTAATGGAGTGTATTATTTTATTATAGCTGGTTGATATAATAGGCAGTTAAAGCATGATAAACAAAAGGAGCAGAAATGTGATGGACTAGAAGATCAGATCTCTTTCCCTTATATTTGTTTTGTCAACTTGCATTCACCTACTTTCTGTTTTCTTTGGTGGGCAGTCATCAAGGCGTGAAATAGCTGCCTTCCCACGTACCAAGGCATGTAAATTTTGCTTTGAGAATGAGCTTATTTCAGACAGCATTCCTAATCATGGTGCCTTAGCACCACTTGCATAGGAAGGAACACATGAAGAAAATGTTTGAATTCTTCAAGATGACATAATTAAAGTAATTTACTAAACTGTGATCTGGATGAAGTTTAGGATATGAAATGATAAAAAGTCATAAGTGTATTAGAAAGTTAGCATATCAAAGTAATTGAGTGAAAAATGGTGACACTAAGATTGTTGATGCAAATGAGCATATCATTAAATGATGCTCTGAACAAAAAGACTGGAAAAATGCCTTTAAAACATGTATTCTTCCATTGCCAAGAGCAAAATGCTTTCCTTTTTTTTTTTTATGCTAAGGTTTACTAGTCTCTCTATATTTTTTCTGTTTATATAGGTTGACTGGGTTTTTTTTTTTTCATTTCAAGACCTGTAATCTACTGATGTTATTGCTGTCCACTACACTCCTTCCTAATGGCAGAGTAACACTGAAAGCATAATTACATTTCCTAATTATGTGTAATTAAGCAAAACCCAGATGATGTATTCAGTGAGCTCTTGGTATAGCCAAGGGTCAAGGACTTCTGGAATTTTGTAGCATTTCTCTAAATAAGCACATTATACTGTTAAAGCCAAGATACAGTTTTGTGCAGTCTGTTCTGTAAACCTGCTTAACAGCTAAAATATATAGTATTCATTTATTTAGCTGAGTAAGGATATAGTTGAGATTTTCCCCCTCCCGTTTTTAGATTTGTTGTACTTAACCCAGGAAAGGGACTTTAAACTCAGCACCATAATGTTCTGCATGCTGACAAGCTAAGTGATATTTATTTTTTCAAACCTTAATCCTTTTGAAACATGGAGAAATAAATACATCCTCTTATCTAGCATATGCCTGAGACTGGAAATAAATTCTTATTTCCTTGTAGTCCTGTACCATTGGTCTACAATGAATAATTTGGGCAGTCTCACTGAATATAATAGGAAGAGCTTCTCTATTACCAGTGATAATTATAAGGCTCATAATGGGAAACCTCCAAAGCCCTACCATCAATCAAGGAAAATAAACAATGGAAAATGATAGGTATATAGAAGTGAAAATTGCAAAACCACATATGGAAATGCAGTAGTTTCTATGAGGTTATAAATCATGGAGGAGTCATAATTTTAAATGTAATTAATATTCTCAGATTAAAACATAACTTTTTAAGGAATTTAGCAGATATTTTTGCAGTTGGGAGCTGGATGAGTCAGAATGTTAGTAATGGGATTAAGGAGACTTTTGCTTTTAGATCATTAGGTCAAATGCGACCCAAATCCATGGTGCCTGAAAGTTATCACTTCACAGCTGTGCAGTGGCCTTTGTAAAAAGATTTGTTGATTTTGGTCTAGACTCCAGCAGGCCAAGGGTCTGTTGACCAAAATCAGCCATGCTGTAAGCAGTTTTATTCTCAGTTGTAACAAAAGAAGTTGTCCTCCACCATCTCAAAGCTTCAATTCTGGAGCATCATTAAAAATTCTATGACATGAATCCTTAAGAGTAGCAGAAGCCATAAACAAAATGGCCTTTATGATGGAGCTGTCTCCTTGGTCTCTGGCTGTGATTTCTCCAGGTGAGGATGCAGGTGAGTGTTGCTTACTGGAATTTCTTCTTTCCTCGTGTCATGTACTAATCCTGGAAACCTAAGACAAAGAT
Source organism: Serilophus lunatus (assembly GCA_013399895.1). Classification (NCBI taxonomy): domain Eukaryota; kingdom Metazoa; phylum Chordata; class Aves; order Passeriformes; family Eurylaimidae; genus Serilophus; species Serilophus lunatus. Next base: position 335,499 of record VXBA01004393.1, on the reverse strand, counting down.
GAGGCAAAGGCTTTACACATGCATCTTAAAGTAGAAGTTGGTTTCAGTGATCACCTCAAGGTCCAGGGCCATCAGTTTAGCCATCTACACCATTTTACTGAAAAAAGTCTTGCTAAAGATTTGTAAGACAATGATACTGTTGGTTGTAATAGAAGGGGGGAACCCACATAGTGTAAATTATTAGTGTCCAAATTAGGATAACCTTGATTTTGTGGTGGGGTTTTTTTCATTTAACATCTCGGTAAATTTTGGTCATACATGGCCTTACATGGATAAACTCAGGGGCACATCTAGTTGGACTCGATGATTCTTATGGGTCCCTTCTAACTTGGAATATTCTGTGATTCTGCAACTCTTAATTAAGGTTTCCCCTGGGCTCTCTCTATGGATGAGGATCCCTGGAGCATATGCTGGGAAAGGTGTTGGACTCTGTCTGGTTCACAGACCTCTGCCCTTGCTGTAGTTGTTTTCGTGCTTTTGCTTACAAACCAAGCAGAGAGATGGGGTGCACATGTTCAAGGACAGCACTACACTAACATGTGTTTTCTTTCTTTTCTTGAATAGGAAATGGTTAACAAAAATTCAGTCCTTGGGCTAGATCTGTTTCTCTTAGTCCTTGTTTACATCCTCTGGATATGACCAGTGCAGCTTCCTCACCTCCGTTTGGACTGCAGATTATTTACCCTTCTTGGGTCTAGGACACTTACAGAGATGGTGACTTGCAGATTTCCATTACTTTCTTTTTTTTTTTTTTTTTTTCTTCCTGGTCACAAACAAGCCCAGTTCCTTCCTTGTTTTCCAGTCCCTCCCTTCCTATCCCTTATGACCCCCCAAACCACTTCCCAAACACAATCTTATTTTGAAGAGCTTATATTGTGGAAATAATGGAGGACCAAGGAAATGTCTGTTGTTGTCATTACAATACAGTGATCACCAGTGGTTTATTCTATGGCTAAATCAGTCAGTACCTAAAGGGTACCAGTTTTTAAATCCTTTACCCTTTTTTGTAATTCCTCTTTATTATACAAGTGAAGGACTCTTCTTCACATGTTTCCCACCAAAACCAAATACATTTTTGATAGTGGAGAAGCCTGTCTGTAGGATAAATACAATTATTTCTAATGTTGTTTTTTTGTGCATACAAAATATTCCCAGAAGTACTTGTTCCTTTGTTGGAAGGTTTCAAGGGGAAAGGACCAGAGAACCATTGATAGGTAACCTGATCCAGCTCTAGCAATGTAGTTATTTTGCAAGGCTTTGTTTCCTGTTGTGAATTTCATTTATTACGTACCCATGGCACAAAGCTTTATTAATTGCATGAAGAAATGACACAACTATTATTCCCAGTAACAAATGAGTCACTAAGTTTGCAACAGCAGACAAAAGATAAATGCATGCGTGTGAGATCTGCAATAGTTATAGTAGCTCTTCCTAAAAATACATTTCCACTGATTTACAGCATTCTTGAATAGTTTAATGTGCTGTACTGTGGGTGATATATTCAGATTTTCAGAGTCCCGATGCATTCCTGAAAAGAATGTCCAGTGTTTTTGTAAGGATGAAATGTTCCATAGGGAATAAAAGCACCAGAGAATGGAGGACAATGAAACATTAGATGGAAAAACAAACAGATGTAGCATAATAAGTAAAAGGTCAATATGTGCTGAGGACCAGCATGCGTAAAATCGGAATGGGAATTCCAAATAGTCAGGGGCCAGTATGGCAGCAGAGCTCCCTCCAATCCCACCCAGATACAGGAGTCATTAGGAAGTCTGTGCTGCACCATGGGCTTGAGTGAAAGAAATCTCCTCTGATTTCTTTGCTTGCCTCTTAAAAAATTCATATGGTTAATATTTAAGTTTCAGAAACCTGTGGCCAGCAAAAGAAAGTTCTTCTAAATGACCCCATTTGTGCTAATGTAACAATCTAATGAAAACTTTACTGCTTATCTTTGCATAATTTCCACTCATTTTCGCTGTTCTGATTATTAAAATTGCTCATTTAAGGACTATCTTTTGTTTTGTTTGATTTCAGCATTCCCTTTGGTAAGAATTGCAAAAAGTGTGAGGAAATGAATTTAATAGATACAGTCTCAGGAATGGTTAGTTAAATGGTGCTGCAAATACTCCCAATTTTTCCCTTTGTTCTTCTACATATGTTTAAAGATATTTCTGTTAATTTACAATTTGAAAGGTGGGTGAGGAGCAGAGTTTGAAAAATAGATTACTGTCTTCATTAATACAGGTTTGACCTACAAAGTCTTCACGTACTTAATGATTAAAAACCAAAGTACTAAATAATAAATTATAAGAATTTATAGGAGTCATCATCTTGAAATTAGCTTACTGAATGTTCTTATCATAATAAATCTGAGTGGGTGTCTAATTTAGTGTTAGCTGACTAAAATTATATGTTGCAGTTGGATGAAAAAAAAAAAGACAAAAACTTTTGTTTCGAGACAAATGATATGAATTTAATCAGAAGTAACCTGAAAGGCTACCATATTTTGTTGTGTCTACTTTACAGAAACTTTGGCAAAACCAGTCGTGGTAGAATGAAGATCGATTTCAATTTGTGAATCTGGCAGACAATAAAATTTCCTCTAACAATTCAGAGATGTTTATGATAACACTTCCCTCACTGCTATAGCCAGTCAAAAACAAATGACAAAATATCTGCTGTATCCCTTTATTCAATCTTAGTACAGCAGAATCATTTGCCAAGATCTTTTTATCTGACTGTAGAACAATCTCTGTCTTCCCTCTTTATCTCTCACCATTATAAACAGATGTTTCTCAATTCAGCTAAGATTATTTCTCCTATCATATGAATATGAAATCTCACATATAGACTGGAATGTTTTCAGACTTGGTGAGCTGCTTCTAAATTTCAGCTGCTGGGAAGCCTTGAAGGAAAAGCAAGGAAAGAAAACATTAATTTAGGAAGCATATTAAAAGCAATCCTAATCAATGTTTTGTTTCAGTCCAGGCAGTAAAAGATACAATCCTGATCCGATTCTAAGGACAGTCATTCTGAGCCTTTCTACTGTGCCAAAACAAGTGGGTTTTGCCAGTAAAGAGCCAACCTGCTCACAGTCACTGCTGCTGTTGACAGACTTCACTGAATGAAGGACTGGGCCCCCATTTTATAAACAGGTGATAAAAAACCCACAGCAAAATAGCTGTTTAATGAAAATTTTTCTCTCTTCAGTTTATAAAGAGCAGCAAGAGCTGCAGAGAGCAGTCAGGTTCTGCTTCATCCTTTCACTTTGCCTCAATCCTTCACCCTAATTAATTAGAGGGAAATATGTCTTCCAGAGAAGAAGAAAATACCTCTGGGATTTTCATCAGAACGTCACAGCCCTTGTGGTTAAAATGGAAAAGAGTTGTTGTTGTTGTTGTTTTAAATATTAAAATTTTAAAATGTGATTCACCAGTACTTAATTTTTGTCATTAGTGCCAATTCTGCAGTGCTAAATGCTGTTGATAATGTTTAAGTTTCTTTGCTGTTATGTTTAAGTTTCTTTATGTAAACATAATTTTTGATTGCAGATTCCTAATCAGAACTAGAAAACCCATGTGCCTCAATCATTTTTCCCAAAGAGCTCCTGGAGATCAAATTCATGTCTGAAAATGCTGATTAGTCAGGTTTCATTACATGCTTTCAGAGTATTCAAATGTCTCTAAAAGGAAAAAAAAAAAAGGTGAGAGTGTAAAAATTAGATGCATTATTAAATTAAAAGAGCTTTTATCTCTCATTTTCTAAAAAGCCTTTGCCTTAGCAATCTCCTGCCATTGGACAGTGTGCCCAAAGTGTGCCAATATGAGGGTCCTTTTGAGTTCTACTCACCATAGCTGCCCTAAAATGGAAAGTAACTCGGGTAATTGCTATGTCACATTGTGTAACCTCTGTTAAATTGATGTGAAGATGCTTGTGAAATAATTTTCTTTAGCCTTATCATTAACAGTCTTGATACAAACTCCAATTGTTTTTTAGGACTGAAGATGAACTCTGTTTTCAGTCTTAATTTTATTTTCTGTGTTTTAAATACAATCATCAGTGGTATTTCATGGTATGATGTAGTGTCCAAAGACCCTTGTGACTGCTCTGCTGGCAACTATGCAAAGACACTTGTTAAGAGATATATATGTCTGTCCTGCAGAGCCCAAGTGCTGAGACCCAGTTTAGGAAGTCAGTCTCTGCAACTGTCATCTACATATTCCAGAGCTTTTGGAGCCACTGGGGTGACTGGAAGTGTTCAGATAATGAGTAGGTGTGGTAATTCATGATGTGGTTTAGTGGGCTTGGTAATACTAGGTCAAAGATTGGACTTCATGATCTTAGAGGTCTTCTCTGACTTTAATGATTCTATGACTGTTTCTAGCAATTAATTCGACTGGGCAGTGCTGGTGAGCATTCTGTGTCTGTAGGTTTAGCAGTGATGCCCAACTTTAGGAGCCAAGACTCAATGATGCTTTTATTTCCTCTGTGGACAAATACCCATCAAAAGGTAAAATTTTAAAGTAAGTCTACTAGTAGCTGAATGGTTGAACTGTAGTAGAAATAGAAGAAAAAGATGTGTTCATTTAGTCAGTATTCCTTCCTTCTGGTTTGCTCAGCAGGATCTTCAGGGGAGGACTGGATCATGTCTCCTTGGTGCCCTTCATGTTGTGTATGTGTGGTATTGGGGTGTAGTCCCCATGAGTTTTCTGCAGGGATGAATACTGGCAGCCTGTTTCATCTCCAAAGCCTACATGACCCAGTGATATCCTGTAAACTCAGCCCAGGGTATGTGCAGAGGGATACTGTGTGTTCTATTCTGTATCCGTTTCCTTTCATGCTTGTGCAGGGTTAATCAGAGCACGTGGTGATGTTGAACCCTACATGAAGACAGCTAATTTCTTGTTTAGTGAAAAATACTCCTTTTACAAGCGCTCTGGATTTTCTAAAAGAAGATTTCTAATTTATTTTTTTTTTGGTTTAACATACATTTCCAAGTATCATTAGCATTACTAATGTGTGTGTTACTTTTAAGGGCTTGACTCAGCAAATTCCACATGTTCCAGATTTCTAGCCACCAATATGCAGCTGTGTTGCTGTGTAACAATGCAAGGTCATTTTTATGTCACATATGTAGAAATAACAGAAATTGCATTATCTCTGAATTAACCTAAGAGTTTCCCCAAAGATTTCAGTGGGAAAAAACAAACAAACCTCAGCATGATCAGTTAACACCAAGATTTAGGGGACAACCTCCAGCACAGGCTCTAAAAAAACTTGATTACAGACCTTGGTCACTGAGAACTCTCTGCACTTGGATGCTAGAACCTTTATTTCCCAATCATTTTGTCACAAATCGTTTATTTAATGTGAATTATCAGACAAGTTGGGTTATTTTGTGCTTCATTTTAGTAAATCAGGTTTTTAAAATGAAACTGGACACTGATGCATCTGTGTGATAGATACAAAGGTACAGGCAGGAGAAAGGAAACATTGAGCACTACCAAATTTCTTTATGATGAAGTAATGTTTGTTTGCTTTCTCCCTGAAACTTGTTGAGGTCTGTATTTCCATGTGACATTATAAATTACAGAATTTTCCTTAGGATTCAACTGGCCTGTTTAGTTGTGAAAGAACATTTTGCAAATCCACTACATTTTGTGCCCAGGTCTGCAGAGCAAATCAACTAAAACATCTATGAAATGAGAGAAATGATGGTTTTTTATCTTTAAAAGAAATTAACAAGTGAGCAGATAAAGTAGTGAAGAGAAGATCAGTTCCTTTTCCAATTTAATACAGGCTTTTGGTTCAAAAATACAAACACACAGCCTGGTGGCCAGGTAGCTTGTTGTTATGTTGGGATTTTTTTTTTTTTCCACATCAGTGATATTCTTCAGTCCTGCAAGTTAGTAAAACCCAGACCACTTGCCATAGCTATAAGCTATCAATAAAAATTAATGTACCAGAGGGAATTGAAAGGAAAAAAAATGTACTTAAGTGTTCAGGGCCATCGAGCCACCCATGCATCCTCTGTGAGTGTATTCCAGAGATAGAGCTGTTATTGTTGCCATGGGCTGCCATTTAATGTTATTTTCCTAAGTAAATGCTTCTGTGCACTGATCAAGGACGTTGGCAGTAAACCAAGACACAGTCTTCAGAAAAAGATGGTGCTGAATGGTATTGGAGACTGTTTTACTAGACCTGGTATCAGAGTGTAACTACAGCCCCTCTCTTTTGAAAGTGAGTTCAAACACAGTTTTAAAATTCCTTTGGGAAGGAAAGAGTTCTCTTTTTCTGTTTTTCTGAAAGATTTTTTTTTTTTTAAAGAATGACAAGAGGAATTAAAAAAGAGGACCAGGATATATCTGCTCTAAGGTGATTTTAACTGAGGGGAATGGCAGGATCAATAGCAAAACCAAAATCCTCAAAGAAATGTATTTTGTGTCTGCCTTTCCAACTGGATGTTTGCTGTTGAACTGGGAACTCCCCCTGTTAACTGCCTCTCCATAGTGTATTTTTGGGGGGGAGATAGTCTTGGCTCTATATCCTGCCCTGGATGGTGACGACATGGCATAGTTCTGTTCAAAGGGACAGGACAAGAGGTATATAGTCACCCCCAGGGCAGCTGCATTGAAGTAAAGGAGTTTGCACTGATGAAGACTAGTATTGATAGCATCATCTGATTTTGGCTAAAATCCTAACTGTACTATATTTGTCAATCAAGACAGTACATTTTAAGCAAGGAGCGTTGCTGTGTTGACCCCTGTAGCAGCTGAACCTGCATTTGCTAAAAGGAAATATATGAAAAGGGTTTCCATTTGCAATGATCATGTGTGCAGAGCTGTAAAAAAAAATGCATTAAAAAAGACCTCTTAAGGCGGAAGTGATCCCCCAGGTTAATGTTCCACGATCTCCATTTCTTCCTAGGATGATTACTGTATTAAACTGTTAGATTTAATTCATTTCTAGTTAAAGCAATAGAGCTACAATTGTTCCAATAAAGTAGTAAAAGGCAGAGTCTGTGTCCTGGGGGCCTGAAACCATCATTTTGGGTGTGGTACCCTCTGTGGTTGTAGCACAGAATGCTTTGGGGTATGCAGCAAAGAGAAATGGGATTTCATATCATTGTTTACCTGTAGGAAGGGTCTGTCCTAGTGAAAGAAAGGGTCTGTCCTTGTGCTTTTTGCTGCAGGTGTAAGAAAGCAGCCAGGTGCCATCCCTGGGGACATTTATTTTTTAAATCAAACTTTGTTAGCCCAGAACTAGGTGAAAAAGGAGGATTTTACAAATGAAAAGGCTGACATAGCCTTCTGGCATGTGTTATTGATAAAATGTAGACAGTCATGCTTGTTTTTAACTCTTAGGGGAAAAAGAACCTATTTGAGCCATTCTTCAGGGTCATTCAGCACGTTTTAGCCCTCACCCACCTTTCAACCCTATGATTTTTTTTTTTTTTCTGTGAAGCATTTCATGTGTAGCAGCTTTTCATAAATAATGCCCATACAGACTCAGACCAAAGTTCAAACCAGTTGAGTGCACTTGATCTGACAAATGGCAAAGCAGGAGCCATAAAAAGACAATCGGCGAACAATAAAGAACTTTTCCAGAAAATCTCTCTCAGCCTCTAATAACTTACATTAATTGCTTAATTTTTGACTTGTAAACTTTTAGCATCCACAGTGTTTTGTGAGACCCATTTAACAGCTTAACTTCATATTGCATAAAAAAATTCAATGACTTTTATTTGTTTAGAGTCTGGAAGCTCCCGTCTACCAGCATCCAGCTCCTGTGCTGAACAAGGCCTCTGTCCCTACTCACCCTCTCCAAGCTGCTCATAGTTTTGCAGACCACAAGTTCCTCTGTGCTCAGCTGCCTCTTTGTGAGGAAGATGCAGAGCTTAATTGTGTGCAGAAGTTATTACATAACAATAATAATTTCTTTTGCCCTTCTGTAGCTTTTGAGTGCTGTGACAGCTTTTCAGGATGAAGGTACCAGAACTACTCAATTTTCAAGTGCAGACAGATCATCAATTTATGCAGCAACATAGTTGTGCCTTTTATTTTCTTCTCTATTTATTTTCTAATAATTCTCAGCTTCCTATTTCTTTTTTAATTACTGCCGAGTACTGAGTTGATGTTCTCATATCATTGTGATAACACCATGATCTTGCTCTTGTATCCTAAGGATAAGTTTGTTGCAGACATATGATGTTGCATTTGTTTTTTCCCATGTGCACCACTTTACATTCATCTGCATTTAATTTCATCTGCCATTTTGTTGCCTGGTTGCTGAGCAGCATAAAATCTTTCTGCAAGTCTTCCCACTCAGCCTTCATCCTTGATAGTGTGAATAGCTACCCTTTTTTTCAGTATTGGTTAGGAAAGAGGGCATAAAAAAGGGAAGGAAACTGTAGACAGTGCTGTGTGGACACAAACTATTTAGAGTGGAATCCAGTGATCCCCACTAGAGGCACCTTGATTAATGGAACTAAAACCTCAAAGATGGTCTTGCAACTACATTTTTAATGCATAATATTTACGTGAGTTTGACATTCAGCAAAATGCTTTCTCTCATGCCTGGTTTGAAGTTAAAAATATAAATGGAATGTCCCAGATTTTATTTATGCATCTAAAGTTGTTAAGGAGGGAAAGGAGAACTGAGAGATAGGCAGCCCAGATTCCATATCTCCAAAGTACAGTCCCATCGTTTGCAGAAACTTCTCTTCCTGTTGATTGAATCATTCAGAGTTGGGTTGATTTTGGTAATTCAGAATTATCTATATTTTCATTGAATAAACAGATGTTTATTTCCTTGTCCAAGGGAAAAGTCATAATGTTTACTTTATGATCTTGGAGGGATCAGCATAAAAATGAGTCTCTGTCATGCACATGCACAAATACACACATTGATGGCAATGGATTTCCTAGGACCAATTTTAGCTAATGTTGCAGATTGTGAATAATTGAAAAACGTGGTGGAAATGCTTCATCTGAATTTTGTGTGAGCAATATCTAATGAATATTTGAGAGAATGTCTGAACTGTTGCTTAAAGGCTTGCCACACTGCTCTGTGTATAAAAAGGACCTGCAGACAGCTTACACTGAAAATTTGAAAATCCTAGGGAGAAAGAAGTTTGACCAAAAGCTTTTCCAACTGTATGAGTTCTATAGCATTGAATTAAGTTAATAAATGAGAGCTTAATATCAATGGAAAGCAAATGCACATCTGGATTTTGCAAATCTCAGCATTCCATGGAATTAGAAACTCTCCCTGTCAAATCTGATGTCTTCTGTAGAATTTCTAGGGTATCTCTGAAACTGTGTGCATCAAAGGCTCAGTATTGCTTTATTTTAAGTGAGGGAAAGTGCAATTGCATTTGAAAAAACCCAACTCCTCCTCTTTGTCATTCTGAATTGAGCAGGATGAGTGAAGACAACCAGTACTAGAGTCATCAGGGGTTTGTACCATTTTAAGAATTTGAGGTACACAGTAAATTGTGTACCCCTATGAGATAGTGTTTTCTTTGATTATCTCTAATTTGAATGATTTATTTTTTCACTTCTCTAATCATTTGCATTGAGTTAAAAGTAGCAAGGCAAATTGGCATTATCTGCAAAATGCAAGATTTGGGTCTTGCTGGTGTTATTAATTCCTTCTTTCTAACCATCCATTTTTCTTTTTTCTCTTAATACTCAAATTTAGGTCTTTTGTCTGTCCTCATAGCTCTTGTCTTTTGTGTGTTAAATTTCATTGCTGGCACTCTGAAAATCCAAATAAATTATGCCATTTGCAGTACCATCATCAACCTTCTCTGTAACCTGAGAAAAGTCAAGGAGAATAGGCAGATTTTTCCCTTTCTAAATCTCTACCAGTTATTTTCTATTATGTTACAAATACATGTTCCTTTCTACCTTGCCTGTCAGAATGGCTTTCAACTGTTTTCCTTCCTAATGTTGACAAGGTGATTGACTTGCAGATTTCTATAGCAGTTTTAGACCTTTTTAAAAAAAGGAAAGACTGCTCTTACGCTCCACAAACTTTTTTTTTTTCCCAAACTGCTTGAACTTCAATTATGATTTGTGGCCTACAGATCTCTGACAAGAATAAATCTTACAGTATCTAGTCTGACAGACTCAATTTTTGTTTTGAATTGCCTCCTACTTTTCCAGTCGTAGGCACTGTGGTAATTATAGACATAGTCAATGGATGACAGCCAGGATATTGTTATTGTAGTCCTTGGTTTAGAGAAAGTATTAATTTCATATTTCAGTTGTTTTACATGCTGTCAGGGTATAACTCTTTTCTTAATTCTAGAGTACTGAAAATTAAAAGTTCTGGGCAGTTCTGCTTCAATTCTTTAACCACATCTGTTTTAATTGCAAGATTTTATTTCTTTTTATTGGTCTGGCACATGTCTGTAGGGGTTTATGCTGCAGAAATTTTTAGTATGTACTTATATAATCAATTCTGATGAAAATCAGCAGTTTGAATTGAATATAGTCAATTAATATTTTTATGTTTGTATTTAAAAAGGGAAAAAAGCCTATGGGTGATAGTTCATTATTAGCTTATAAATATAGTATAACTTCCTGCATAATTACAGGTTTTTATAATTTTTATAATGCTTTTTGCTTATTTTCCTTTGGATAATTTTCAAAGTACTATTATTCCCTCAAGAGGTCTCTAAGAGGCAGAATTTCTGGCTATTAAAGATTTGCCATCCCACAAGCAGCAGACTGAGAGTGCCTCCAGGTTATTTATAACTGGATTTTATCTCAGAAAATTAACTAAAGAAGATAAACCAAAATTCTAGGGGAAAATGCCTTAAACGTTTCATATATTATGCTGTGCTCAAACAGCTATTTTAATTTTAACAGCCTGGCAAGCCCAGTGGAGCTTTTTTCTGGTTTTGGGCACAAAATAAGATAACACTTTTTGAATTCCTTCAGGAGATCATCTAAGTGCACTTAAAGTGAAAGCATAAAATATGAGTTTACAATGTGATATATTTAAGCTTCACATGTTAGTTTAATTGATTTTCTATGTTTGGTAGTTCTGAGAGCCCCAGACCTCCTAATTTGCCCTTTAAAAAACTAGTACATTTTCAAAATGTTATATTAGCAGGCAAGGACAAGCTGCTCTGCTCTACAGAAAGTTTCATTGTGTTCTGGTTTCTCTAACCCTTTCCTGACCACCAGCACCAAATGTTCTGCCAACTTTTCAGCAGACATATACATTTACATGTCTGCATAATCCCCTTGGTTTTAGTGGGCCACTCGTACAGATCGTGTTGCACATTTGACGAGTGTTCCTAAATCAGGGATGGACTTCATTAGCTGTGATTTGTGGGTGGGATTTTGGGGAGCCCTTGGTGCAAAGAGGGGAAATGAGCCTGCCGAATGCAGAGCGCCTCAGCTGGATTGCTTGTGAGAATGTAGGTGTCTGATATGATTAAGCTTAAAATAACAAACTCATTTTCTGCCTGACATCCGTTATATTTGAACTTAGGTCTAGAAGGGTGAAAGGTTATTGCAATAATTTATTGTACCTTACAGTACAATCGGTGTTTAAAAAAGAATGGTAGCTAGAAGGCATGTTCTGTTCTTACTTCAAGGAAAAAATACTATCAGATTGCAAGGACTAAAATAGTTGCAGTTTCTAAGTATGCTTTGTAAATAAAATTATGAGAAAGGGAATTTCAAGAAGAGTTCTGAAACTGAGCATTAGCTCATTTTCTTCACATGTTTGTAGTAGTTGCGCCTTGCATTTATGATTATATCATTGTGATGCACAACTAGGTGACTTTTGCAGATGACAAAATAATTAACAATTTCCTCTGTCTTTTGCTTTTAATTATTCACCTTTGTGAAACAGAGAATGGACTATATGAGCAAATAAGAATGGTTGGTTCATATCATTGTTATCATATGGCAGAAAGGTCATAACAGTTGCCTTCACTTTGTTTGGGCTTAGATATTACTTTTAAATAAATTGGCATTTTATTATATATTGTGGAATATAAATTGATGTACATATATATATTATATATATGCATACTATATATTTAGAGAGAGATATATATGAAATATGAAATCTTGAGAAAAAGTTTTCCGTAACATCTTGACAAATGTTAGTCAAAGAAGAATGACAACTCTCTGTTTCTATTTGGGCTTGTTTTTACAGCCTCAGCTGCATCACTTCTTCAAGACAAAAAACAGACTGAACTTTGAATTTTGGCTGAAAGTTACATGAGTAGATTAGTAATCCCACTATCTGCCCATTTAGACTTCTTGCTTTAAATAAGTGAAAGGATGGCTAAAAAAAATATGACTCAGTGTTTTCTCCTGCCATCTGTATTTTCTTTTCTAAATTATCTAATCTTATAAATATTTGAATAACTTTTGCTCAGAATAAACACTTTCCTCTCAGCTTAGCACTTATGGCTCTTGAGACCATAACAATTAAATAAATTAATATTGATTTTCTAAGAAAATGCTTCTTCATCTGTTTGAATATCTCCTATTGTAGTCTAGAAAAAAACTTGAAAAATTAAAAGAACTTAAATGGCTTTTGACCATTTTCCTGCTGAAATTGATTATGATCATCATTATACAAAGTCACAGGGCTGTACTATCTAAAACACAAATTACATATTAAATATCCTGAAGGTGCAAGGAAGGGGATGTTAGCTACACATACAGATTATAACTGAACCCTAATATATATAAACCTCATATTTCGTAGAATTCATTAGATGTGGGAGCTTTAGGTGGTATGATAGACCACTATTTGGAGATATTTGCTTGCCATTAACAGGATTAATCTGAATGTCAGAAATTTGTAAGATTTCCAATTGCTACCAACATTTATCGTAAAGGCAAAAACCCCTACTTTTTTGCATTACGAATTTGAATTTCTAATTTTGAAAATGACAGGGTTTTTAGACCAAGTGTTGTGATTTTGTACATAAGACAGAAAGGCCTGGTGTATACTCTGTGAGTTCCACGCTGTGGGTTGCAATGTTGAAGCACAAGCCCAGGCAGCTCAGCAGGGGTAGGTGTGGGTTTCCAACCCAGTCTGGAAGGAGGGGACATCTCCCACCTCTCTCTGCTCATCAGGCCAGGAGAAAGCAAGCTTGTCCCTGCACACATGTGCAGGACCTGTATTTTGGAGAGCCTCAACGCTGACAGGTATTTTTTTACAGCCTTTGGAGAAGCTTGGATTCTTCAGGAGCTGAAAATCAGGAAGTGTGAGACTCACTACGTGCACACAAACCACCACATGGGACAGTAGGTCTGGAGTACGGTGATGCCAAGCAATGGCAGAGAAAAGATCAGACCAGGCAGAAGTTGTCTAAGGTTTTTAGATATCCAGCAGCCCAGGTGGGCTTTCTGACAGCCTGAAGTCTGGAATGAGTAGCTCAACTATTTTCCACAATGGAAAAATTTGGCTGAAGAGAGTGAGTATCTGTGGACACCTGGTCACTGGAGACATGTTAGTGCAAGTACAATTCCTTTAATGGTAAAAATAAAATATACGGGACATAGACCATTGCATACATGAATGCAATCAGTTTTTCAGCTTGCTTTGAGAGTCTTGTGAGATGCAAAGAAAAGCTACACCTGAGGAAGTGCTTTGGCACTACCTATTGCTCTGCAGTGTGCTGATTTTATGACCCACAAGGTTCAGGGCTTTGAGCAGGAGCTGTCTTAGCTGGCATGGGTAAACTTTGAGAAAAAAAACCAAAAATGCAATGAAGAGGACTTAAGAAATAAGGGAACATAAATAATATTGTTCTCAGCTTTAGATGTATGTATTTCTTTAGCTAATTAATACAAGTCTTTATGAATTTATGCCACGTTTATGTCCTTCAAATCACATGCAAATTCTCAGCATCCGGTATTTGCATTTACCTAAGGACTCTCAAACTTCATGATTTTCCCTTTGTCACTGAAAAAAAAGAAAAAAAGAGAAACGAAAAGAAAGAAGGTGGAAAGCAGTAAGGCACATACAAACCAAAATAAAACTGATATTTCATTTGTGTTTTGCTGATAGATATTGAGTTCTTTCCATATACTTGTGCATTAAGGGTTTTGCTGAGTGAGCTAGGACACTGTCTCTTTAAGTGTTTAACAGTAATTGGTTCATGTCCTGGTGTTCATTGAAAATCCTAGACATTTCATGGAAAATCTTCTTAATGAGGGAATGAATTTTTCATTCACATTAGAAAGCTCACTCTGACAAACAATTTCTAAATAAAACTTTGGCGACATGACATCCCATATTGGACTTGACAAAGAGGACAGGTGCATTAGAATAAAACTGTATGGCGATCCTTCAAGCTGTCAGCCATGAATATTTTATTTCTTAATGAATCATCTTTGTGAAATGAACTTTCTTGTTGTAGTGTCAGTGCCATTTACAACAAAAAACCTGCTCCTTTTAAAAGGTGAACTCCTTAAAGATGCTGATGCCTGCATAAAATACTTAACCCTAGCCAAGGTATTCAGTAAATTTAATAGTGTATTTTTTTTTTCCAAACTGTTTGAAATGTAATCTCATACTACCAGGTGTGACTGTCAAACACAACCTTTTGCGGTTGCAATTTTGTTAACAAAGCCATTATTCAAGGTAGATTAGCAATGGGGTTGATCCTTATTAAAAAACAAAGCATACTTGCCTAGTTATTGTTTTGATGTTTCTGTTATTTTTAATGGTATTTTACATTTATTTAGTACCTGTACATAACAGTAGATGTATATTAAATACATTTTTTACAACAGTCATTTTCATCGTCTTGTATCCCTGTTCCTTACAATGTGAACAGAATAAATCATGGGCAGTCTTTGTTGCTATTTTTGGGGTATTTCTTCCCCAAAAATGTAAAGTCAGTGCTGGTTGCAATTGTGTGGAGGGAGGGTGGACAGAACCTCCTGGAGCTACAGCCCCCAATACTCAGGTATCTCTAAACTTTCTTTATTCTAGTATTCACTAAACATTTCTTTATTCTAAGAGAGTACAAATGTCTGATCAGTTTATTCTTCCTCACAGTTTATTTGCCAGAATAGATCTGAATGTACTGGTTTTGCTAACAATTTTACATTCACTGAGTTATCTTAAAAGCATATATGTTTCAGCATTTTCCTTTTGTTCTGCGAAAGCAGCTTGATTTGGATTCTCTGGGGAAAGTTCAGTTTTTATTGATATTAAAAACACCCATTTGATTGCAAACCTCAAAGTGGACTAGATTCAATTTAATTTACATAATGGTGTCTTCAGGGACAAAGATTGCATGTCCTTTGTGGTATCAGTTTGTGGATGTTTGTTCCTAGCATGTGTCAAGTTCAAATTACAGGGTTTGTCATTTTACTTACAGGCTAAATGTTTTGACTTCAGTAGATATGATTATACTCATTGTCTCTGTAGTCCCTGCCCTGTGTCCTTGCTGATACTGGATATATACGATGTCTTGTCTGCCCACAATCCCAGCCAGCCCCCTAATTTCCGTGGAAAGGTTTCAAAAGATCAGGAATAGGTCCCTTTAGTGTTTTTTTTATAACCTCCTCTTTTTGTGCCAGTTTCTTCCTTTTCATGATGGACTTCTACCCTTGTATTAACTTTCTTTCCAAACATCTGTACTTACTAAGGAAAACTTTCTCAGATTCTGCTCTTGTTGAAATCAGTAGCATCCTTTCCACTAACTGGAGAAAAGATCTGCTTTCAGAAAGGTTTTATTTCCCTCAGCATTGACTGCTCACATGTCTGTGTGCTTCCCTTGCAGTCACAAACTGTCTATAAGGTTTCTTGAAGCCTTCATGGGAAAACCTGGAATAACTTCAACAGGCTTCACAAGAAATTGTTCAGAATCTCACCTTGGAGGCTCTGTGTTTACAAATCGCTGTTGGTAGATGAAGCCTTCTATAATGAGTAATTACTGGCATCAAAAAGGGGTGTGTGGACCAAATGAAATCAGCTGTAGTCTTTGAATGGGATGTTTTCAGCGGATTTAGCAGAACAAAATGTGCACTCCCATGCTTTGAGGTGGTTTTGCTGTATTATTATTGCTTGCAATCGTGCAGCACCTAAGGTTCAAGTCATTTTTGCTTTGTTGAGCACCATATAAGTGCACACCCAGAGTAAAAAGATGGTTCCTAATTGGAAGTTCACAGTCTATGTATAGGACAGGAGACTACCAGTGCACTAAGTAGACAGTAGTACACAAAGAAACAAGGATTCCATGGTAGATGAATCAGAGTGGTCAGTGAGTTTCATCGAGCCCCAACAGTGTAAATATTCCCTTTGTTGATGTGTCAGCAAAGGAGAATTTCTAAAAGGGATTTAAGGTAGTTCTGTGTACTTTTGAGGAAGCATTTCCCAAATTTGGGGGCAGCCTGAAAAAAGGATTCCAGTAGACACTGGAATCTGCCATTGTGGATTGGATGAAGGGAAGAATCAGTCTCTACTGAGGACAGGAAAGGGATACACTGTGAAGGACTCCTCATTCTTGACTTGGAATGTCATTTTGTATTTTATCAGGTTAAGAAGGTCTTGTCCTAGGCTGGCCACACTGAGAATTACAATTCACTAGAAAGGCATGGATCTTCAAAATTTCTATTGATTTAGATGGGAGTTAATGCATGTAACAACTTCAGGATCAAGGGGCAATGGTGGTAACTCTCTCTTAATCTTCTTTCCTATATCTAATTAAAATCTTAGGGTTTTTTAAAGCATTTTTTTGCCTTTCTCTTGAAATTATCAGTCTAGCGTTATCCTTCTTCAGTTTCTAATTTTACTTGCATTTAAATCTGCTTTTTCAATGGCCCAGCAAGTACTAATCAAATAAACTTTAAAAGATTGCTCCTGATTAAATTATTTTTTAATAATGAGTTCCTGTTACCAGGGAATACAGAGTTAAAAAGGTGATATCACTAAAATTAATTAACATAAGACATGCTGGACTGGTAGAAGTGACTGGATCTTAATCAATAGCAATATGATTACACCCATGCAGCAATTATAAATTATTTAAAACAGTACCCCTAGGTTACTGACTAGTTGCCTTTAAATTAAATTCTCTGTCAATAATTGATGCAAAGAATTAATGTGAGAACACCTTCAGTTACTGAAACTTTTTTAAGGTGGCATAAAATATTGAACTGTTGCCTGTCATTAGCAGCTACCCTGTCTCTTTTGCACAGCATTGTTCTTTACTAAATTGGTCGAGAAGGACCTCCAGAGCATGAAAGATGACTAATGATCCTGATGCTGTGTTCACTCTTCTTCTAAGGACACTGACACTGAGAAATATAAATTTTTTGTGCAAGGGGAACTAAAAACTGATAAGACTAATAAAGCTCCTCGTCCATTTGGCTCCTGAAGCAGTGAAATGAAATATGTTCTTCCTTGGTTTTCAGATTTTGTGGAAAACAGTTTGGAATGTGCTGATGTGTAAGTGGTGTTTAGAAGATTGTTTACTTATAAGTGGTAATTTTCTTCCTTAATTCCCAGTGTTATATGAGTTAAAACAATTCCTTCTGTCCTCTTCCCTGATATATATTAGTTCTGTATGGTTCACAGTTTTGGAGCAGCTGGGATACATGTGATTTTACTTCTTTCAAAGAGCAGAAAGAAAATATGTTAACTGCAATCTCAGTAACATCACAGAGGAGGCCACACAGTTCCAGTGCATCTGTTGTTGCAATAAGCTGCAATCTCAGTGTGCACTGGGAGAGCATCCACCTGGGAGATGTACATCAAAATTTGATCCCTTCTTTTAGTAATAATGATTCAAAAAAATAGCAAAATTGAAATTACATTTCCATAATTACAGACAGATCACAAAATATTTTAAATAAAGGAGATTTAAACTCTCCATTAACAAAAAAGCAACCAAAATAAAGGATTCTTGGAATCTGCTGTTTGATCATTTCATTGTTTTTATGTTAAATTTGAAACAATAAGGGTCTGATGTGCCCATGAGTGTTTATGATATTTGATAAGAATTTGCATTTTAACACGTAGGATCCTCAGCTACTATTATGAGCTGACTGTGCTGACTAAATGTGTTTAGTCAGAGTTTCAGTCTAACTAAGCTGTTGTGTGTACACAGGAAGACACTGTCTGTGTGTTTATCTCAGTAGCTAAAGTTTCATAATGTGTAATTAATGTATAATAATGTGTAAAGTTTCAATCTGTGTAATTCATAAAATGACTTTTACTCATATTGGATCCATTTTTATTAAAGAACGTATCAAGTCAATAGACTATTTGACAATGTAACATCAGCAGCTGATGCACAGTTTCATGTAGCTCAATAGGGTAAAAGTTTGTGGTCTGTTTGTAGAGCTGCTTATACTTTCCTTGTCTGCACTTCTCTTTGCTGTTTTCTTTCTGCTAAGAGTCAAACATCCTGTGCTGGCTGTAAAGGCAAATCAGATTTCTCTGCACTAAAGTGCAACTGCAGTATCTCCCTCCAGAAAGGATTTGTGACATCTCTCCAGTTTAGTGATTTGGAACCTCGTCCTCACTCTCTCATTTTTACTCTTCAATCCTTTGGCAGTTGCACAGTGGGAAATTTAACAAATGGTTAGAAATCTTCACTCATGCATTGGCCCTGACTTGTGTGGAGGAGATTTCGCATATATAACTCTTAGGCTGATGACCAGTTGCTCGTTTTATGGATTTTTAAGCAAGCATAAAAAATATTTCAAGTTAGGTAAAGATTTTGCTCTTGTCTGAAATATGAAAAATTTCACTACTTTCATTCTTTCAGTATTTTCTTTCACCTTAACACATAAATTGCCTTTACTTTGGGAAAATTGGATGAGGTTGAACTGGGAAGCTGTATTTCAAAACATTAAATAAAAATATATTTGAACAAGAAAATAGAAACATTAAGGAATAAAAATTAAAAGCCCCATAAATCCCAGCTCATCCTTGTCCACTCCTGCTGAGCAAAAGATGACCCCAAAAGAAATGCACCTACTGAAGCAAAACAGCTATTCATTTCACTGATGTGAAAATTTCCCAAGTGGAAAATAAAATCTTAGGAGCTGTTTTGGTTTTCTTTTTCTGTTCTTATTTGAGTTCACCATACTTGGTAGCAGATAATACATGGTTTTGAAGGCAGCTTTCTATCATAAAGTTTGGATTAATGTTAAACACCACAATTTGAAAATTCTCCTTATTTTTTTACTGCAAAACTGGTTAGTGTGTCCAGGACAATTGCTGTGACCAGCTCAGCCATCCTGCTTGCACAAGCTATTCAAGTGTTTCTTTCGCTTGACTCGTTCTGTGGGAAGATCTGAGGGAGGTGGGAAACGCCATGTTAAAGTGGGATGAAATGAAATTAGAAAACAGAACAAGAAGCCTGATTGAAACTGTGTATGACAAGTGTTGTTTTTGCTTTTAAGAAACTCAAGAAATCGACCTTTTAGACCTCAACAAAGATCTCTGGCTTCCCATGCCAAAGATGTTTTGAGAAATTGATGACTAAATTTGTCCAGGATTTGTATTTTAGTTCTCAGAATGTTCATTGACAATCTGATTAATGGGTTATTTCCGTTTATCGTCTATCTCAAGCTAGTTTTACAAAATATACAGAAAACACTCCGTTCTGAAACGTGGGTACGTGACCAAAACGAAAGCATACATGAACTGCAAAATCCTACGCCCGTCAGCACTGAGGCCTCAACTGTATTCTTCCCGTAACACCGTGTTCGTGTTGATTTACGAGAACGCGGATGCACATATGTACACATGCGAGAACTCATGTGTGTTATGCATCAGTGCAATTGCTGTTCACTAAAATAATAATGAACAAATCAATATGCTTTGCTTGAATTGTTTCTGTAATGATCTTACATATTAGATTGGTGTTAATGGGTGACACTCAGTTTTGAAAACCACATTTCAAGGTCTGATAAATTTGCCAGAGGTGAAAACGTACTTGAAAGAGGTATTTACTGGGGTGATAAAAGTAGTAAAAGGAGTTTTTAGAATGACAATTATTATTTTTATAGTTTCATTTTTGAATCAAAATTCTGTTGTGGCTTGGTTTAGGAAGTGACCCTAGTAAAGTTTGAGCTTTTAAAGAGAGAGAGCAGTTTACTGCTACCATTAATATTTATTCTTATTTTCACTACACCATAAGCATGAAAACAAGTAATGTCCTGAGAAGCAGGTGTTGGTTTTCCTCCTTTTCAGCCAAGGAGAGCAAGTCACACACCAAGGCTATCTCAAGATCGATGTTTCATTCCTGGTGTTGGTGAGATACTTGTGTAGTCTGTCAGAAAGTATTTCCAAACTTGGAAATGGGGCAAATGTTTGCATCAGCCCTCTAAGGTTAATAAGAGTTAAGGGTGCTGGGGACACCAGGTGGTTTGCTGGGGAGGTACAAGGAGCTCATGTCCTTGAAGTCCCAAGTTGCGATAACGTTCCAGCCATGGTTCCTTGAAGATAATGCAAAGGCTCTCTGCATGCTGGAGGCATTTCTGGGGCAGGGGAAGGTCCACAGGGGGCAGACAGAGGCTGACTTCACTCTTCTTGATGTTTTGTGTGATAGAAAGCTGCAGATGAGATGGAAAGGTCTTCCTTCATTTTGCCCTTAAAAGCCTTTCCGAGTCTAATGAATGGAAGCGTGCAAAAGTCCCCTCTGGCACTATGCTGAGCCCACACAGTCTGTTCTGGATGGGTTTTGTTCCAAGCTGTTAAAGCACCTCATGTAGCCTCAGGAAGTTTGTCCTCACACAGAAGGAGGCCCTGATAGGTGCAGGGTGATGTGGGGCTCCTACAAGATAATGCAAATCCCTCTCAGTTGTTTTGTGGGTCTGCTGCACTTCCCAGCTGACAGCACTAAAACACAGCCCTGCAACAAGCCCTATTTCTACAGCTGTGCAAACATCCTCAGTGACTTTTTCAGTGATGCTATGGAAAGTGCTGATGGAAGTCACACCACTGAAATGTGGCAAACAGGCTGGTGGCAGGGGTGGGATCAACAATCATTGCCAGAAAAAAAAAAAAGGCAGGAAGGAAAGAAGCATTAATGTCAGTATTTTAAAGAGGATTATATTATAGGAGGGAAAAAAGATAACAAAAACTTAAAAAATTCTCTTGCCATTACCCTAAGGGAAGTGATGGGGAGGATACACTAATCAAGCAATCCATTCCTCCTCAGCCAAGATTTATATCTTTAAATTAGCTTGAAATCTTATGGGTCATCCTATAAATACTCTTACCTCTCACTTGGGCAGCTGTCGAGACTTGAACTGGTGTACTTACAAGAAATGATGGACAGCAAAACCATCTTTTAGGCTTTTAGGCAGAGTCAAACCTTTAGTAGATGAGAAATAGGGGAAGTTTCACTGACCTTCTGCTGGGCAGCCCTGCTGGTATGGTGTGCCCAGGCACAAGGCATGAAGCCAAACTATGTTCCCTTGGGAGTTGGCCATGCTCTCTGATCTTTCCAAAATGGTATGTGTGGCCAAGGACCAAAAAGAGCATTGCAGAGCTGAAAAATGCCATTTGCTCACCATCTTTCTGAGTTTACTTAAGATATTTGCAGTGCCCGAAGGGAAGACAAACCATTCTTGCTACAATAGAGTTACAGCTTCAGTGAGAAAAACATGAGGTCTTTATTCCTACCTAAACCACCCCATCTCCAAGGGAGTTTACATGAGGAACAGCACGGATATAGAATGTTCTGTACTCTCCTGGCACTCAGTGAGAGCTGGGACTGGTGGCACCATATGGCCCATTTACAGCCTGGGCTCCAGGAGCTCTGAAAACCGTACGAGGCCCAATTCCCCACAGGATTCTACCTTCTGAAAAAGTGCCCAAAGCCGACTCAGATCATCTCCCCTAAGCTCCAGCACACAGAGGCAATACCCTCAGCATGGCAGTTATGCTGGGCAGCCTTTTTTCCTTCCCTCTGAATAGAGGAAAGAATTGTATTATGTATCAGAAACTTGAAAATCTATGTTCCTGCTGTAGAAAGCATCAGTGGTTTAGTGTAAGGGGTTTAAAGCAAACAATATCTGCTTACAGGGTGCTAAAAAAATGGCCACCGATGCTTTTGGGTTTGATATTTTCTGCATTGACACCACTTTCTAAATTAACTTACCTTTTTTTTTTCTTTTTTTTTCTTTTTTTTTTTTTTTCCTTCTTTAGTATTCTGCATCTCCAATTTTAAAGTTTAAATAGATCTATACTTTCCCCAAGGACTTATGTGCAAACTAATATTAAGATTAAAATCTTTTATGTTTGTTCTGTAGCTTGAAACAAAAAACTAGTGCATAGTCTGTTTTATCCCACTGGCTCTCTAAGGTTCAGGTATTAACATAAATACAGCCCATTAACACTTGTTCCTCTCTGTCAGGACATAAATTAAGTCTGCAGGTGTTCCATGAAGCTTTACCCTTGGTACTAATTAAGCCTTGATAATTAGGTTTGTTAAA
The DNA here is from genome assembly GCA_013399895.1 of Serilophus lunatus. NCBI lineage: Eukaryota > Metazoa > Chordata > Aves > Passeriformes > Eurylaimidae > Serilophus > Serilophus lunatus. The sequence continues at coordinate 313,045 of VXBA01004393.1, read as the reverse complement.
TTCAGGCCTTTAAGCTTATATTCCCTCTTTGGGTTGCCAAAATGGGGATTTGTAGTACACAAGGCCTGTTTCTGCTGGTTTTCTGATTTTTATTTTATTTTCATTTTCTTTTCAACGAAATTGCAGTCGTAATAAACCCTCCTTTAGTTAGATGGTTAAAGATTCAAAACCTGTGAAGAACTTGGATATCAGCTTATATTTACATCAGTACATTTTCTTTTGCTGGCTTTCTTGGCAGAACACTGTCGCTGTAGTGGAAAGTTTCCAGTCCATATGTTAAACACACAGATGCTTCAACTAGATAAATGGTTGTAGTTCCAAATGAAATATCATTCAGAAATGTACAACTGGAATTCCTAAAATGATAATATTAAAAAATACGTTTAAAAACAATAGAAGTTTAATTTAGCAAGTGGATCCCGTATACTGTGTTTTCCTTACAGGCAAAACAGTATAGATAAAAGTTCTGATACCTTTAATTTTTTTTAAGTGTTTTCAAAGGTTCTGTTCACAGGTCATATGGTTTCAGTGCTAAATAAAAATAATAACTAAAGAAATCTAGTTCAAAGGAATCCTCCTGGGAGAGGGGTTATTTGTAACATATACACAGAACATTAAATAGTCTAATCAAAATGGATTTTCTTGCCAGTTAATCTCTTCTCTTTTGTTTCTCCATAAATATATAGCCCATCAGATCAAATGTTTGATAAATGTCATTTTTCATCTAGAATAAATGAAACCACAGCTACAACTCTATTATAGGCACTTTACACATTATTCATTGCAATCATGCTAACTTGATGCTAATAGCTTTAATGCCTTTTTATCCATGGGATATTAAATAAAATAACATTTTTAATAAAAACATCTGTTTTTTTGAAAAAAGAAAATAAATGAATAAATGTTGTTAGAGAATTTCACCCACATTAGGTTCTCATCCTTCATTTTATTTAGTGTTTTATTGACCAGAAAGCCACAATTAATCATTCTGGGGCAAGAGCTTTGTTTTTGGTCAGCAAAAGCATTTTATTCAGATGTAGTACATAAACATGCAGTCAGTTTAAGATGCCAAATATTATTCTTAAGGTATTGTTTAAAGTTTGGAAAAAACCCTTTAGTTAACTTTCTTGAAAGGATAAAAATTACTTAGAGTGCATATTTAGGCTCTACTACAAAAGGGATTTAATACAGAATGGCAGGAAATAAACATAATGGGGTTGAAAGAATATTTTTTCAGTGTCCAATGTGGCATTTAGATTGTTGTTCCTTGGAATGGCTGAGCTATAAAAGAACCCCTCTGAAGGAGAGAAAGAGCAAAGTATATAATGATTATCATTAAAAGGCGTCACTTCTTATTGCAGAAAATACTAATCTCACCTTATAATTTACAGCATTCCTATATTTATAGTGAGAAATAGCATGATACATAGCATATTTCATAGTAACAGTGTCCTAAATACTGAATTAATTGGCAGATTTTTAATGGTGGCCCCATTGAGGCGTATAACGATTGACAAAATACTGTAGGAGAGAGTATACTTGATAGATTCCACTTATTAATAGGTCAAAGTCATTAGGGAGATAATGTATGAGAGGAGCTATATTCAACCCCTCCATGTTTTGACTTTTTAGTAAAAAGGAAGCCTGTGAGCTGGGCTATTGGAGTTCAAGCCTATAATAGCGTGTAGAGTTTGTTAAATTAATAATGCTTCCGGTTCTGCAGCATTTCCCATGCCAAGGGGGGAAAAAGACTTTGGTTTGGATATATAATTGTTGCAGTGTTTCTAGGAGTTTGGCTACCAATGGCCAGTTATAAATCTCAAAATTGTTGGAAGCATAAAATAAATTTCTTGCTTGTGTGCATTGGCTTCAACATGCACATTTGTGCTTCCAAAGCTTCCTTTATCAGAATTCAAGAGGCTTTATTTTTTTTATTAGGAGCTTGCAATTTCTGTGTTTACAGGAAAACAGAGCTTTTCCTTTTTCATGCCCCCCCATCCTACGTTCTGGTTTGATGGAACCTAGAAAACAGTCCCAGGACTTTGCTGATACATGAAATGTGCCTGAGTGAGGGACATTAGACATTCACATATCCCCTTCTATACAATAATTGGCCTTTTCTATTATATTACTGAAAATGTTATTAACGAAGCCAAGAGTCATTGCTGATTAAAACCCTCAAGGACAAAGATATGACAACTTTTTTCGTGAGGTCTTACACTGTACATTGTGCAGCTCCATGTGGGAAGGGAAGCCGCTGCAAGGGCTAAAAGGTGGATGGAAAGCTGGGGGTTAAGGCATTTCAAAATGTCAGGCAGCTTGTTATATTGCAGTACATCATTCTATCCCTGGAGACTGCTGCTGAGGCCTAGGCCAAAGCTATATAGAGTGCAGAAAATTTGACACGAGCTTCCAAATTTTCTCTTTAGCTCTCTTGGGCTGCAACCCATATGCCATGGTTAAACCATCAGGCTTTGGTCCACTGAGACCTCAGGACAAAGCAACTCAGTATTTCCTTTTCAGTAAAAGTGACTGCTTGTTTCCTTAGCAGAAATCCATTCTTCCACCCACTGTCTTTTTAGAATGAAAATAACTTCTTTTATTTTTCCTAAGTAAAAGGTTGTCTTGAATTGCATGTCTCTTGTCTTTCTGTTCTTAACTTCTCAACTCAAATATTAGTGGAATCCAACAGTAGACTGTAATGAATTATAAAAGACGTTAGTAGTTATACTGTAGAATTCTTGTGTTTTCTAGAGGTGTATAGTCACATCTGAAGCAGAAGGACCATTTGTGGACAGTTCTCCAAACCCCCCATTTTCAGTGTCATTGCAATATATGCCTGAAATGTGGGAGAGTGATTCTAACTACATAAATCCAAGCTTTTGCATCACAACCCACCCTCCCCTCCCCTCCAGAACCCTATTTATAAAAGCAATCATTTTTCCATGGATTCTCAACGTCATGTGATCAGTAGTTCATTACTAAACAATGTAAATATATTAGATTCCAGCCTAGTGAAAGTGCAATGAAAGCAGCAGCCCACATTTTTAGTTCTGCACATGTAACCAAACACATTGAGATTTCTGTTGTCGTGTAATAGCACAGTAATTTATTATTCCCACTGCATGTATCACAGTTGTACAAGAGAACGAGAACATGCCAAAATTGCTATTTGTGAGAAATTGAGTTATGGCCAAGTACAGTTAAACGCTGGGGCCAGAACCTCATCTCACTTTCCATAAAGCTGTCCTGACAAGCAGCTGAGGATTTTCATAGTGTTAGAGAGTTTTCAGATGCTCTGGAGCTGGCAGCCTGCACTGCTGGAGCCCACTGCTGTGCTTGCCTGGGTCAGAAGGTTATAGCACCTAAAAACCTTCTTTAACATGCCTGAACCCAAGCCAGGTGGCATGATGAAGTGGACTACGGGGTTGCCTGTTCCTCTTGAATTCTTGCATCTAACATAACTTGGCAAAAGACCTCAAGATCTACACTCTACTAAACTGTTTTACTGCCCTTATGTCTTCCAGCCTGGCTAAACTCAGCATATTTGAGTAATTTTTTATTTCTTCCTTTTCTCTGAAGGATATTTGCATGAGCGTGTGTAAGAAAGAGAAAGACCAAATGGCTGACTTGCTTGGTTTCTTCTCCAAGTTTATCCTTGCAGTATTATTCTTACTGCTATTACCTCTATAAAATAAATGTTATTTGACTAGCACTAGTGTTGCTGTGTGCATATAAAAAATTGGGAATGGTGAGAACTTTTATCCCATTGCAAAAGAATAAAGCAGCACTGTCTTTGCGAGGAAAAGATGAAGATATCCCTTGTTTCAAAAACTCACAGATATCTATGTTTGGAGAAAACTTCTGCTAGAAAAGGAGTTTTTATCTAGTAGGGGGACATGTTTCAGACTGAACTAAAACTACACAAATTGTAATAGTAAGACGCTTAAAAAAAAAAAAAAAAGAAACACTGTAATTAAGCACTGTAACAACTTGCCAGGGAGTGTAGTGACTTCTCCATCGCTTGAAGTCTTTAAATCAAGATTGAATGTCTTTCTAAAAGATAGTGGTTGTAGCTCAACCAGAAGTTATGAGCCATGGGCTTGATGCAGGAATCCCTTGGCTAAATTCTGTTAAGCAGAAGGTCATACTAGATGATCATAATGATCCCTTCTAGCCTTTAAATCTATTACTCCATTAATCTACTCCAGTCATGAAAATGTCATTTGCTCACACAGATTTCGGATCTCTTGAGCATGCATACATTTCAATGAACCAGCTTGGATGGAGGCTACTCTGAAAATGTGTGCACAGCTCCTTCTGCTGAACAGCTGCTTTAATGCCAACCTGAAGCGTTTTCTTCTTAAAACTTTATTCCCCAAAGAAGTAGGCTGCCTATTTGTACGATATAAACGTATGTTGTCTTTTCTTCTTAAGCACTATAGCTGAGGTACATAAACTTGTAGAGTTTAAATCACAGAAGGAGCCATTTATAATTCTTGTTCATTTTGTACGCAAATCCATGTGATTCCATTAGATATGCAGCACAGCCTGTTATACAGTAGTGAATGGAGATCAAGCACTTCTGTTTACCTATGAAATTGCCTATTAAAATTACAATAACCACCATAAAAATGACTTTTTTATGTCTCTCCTCTGAGAGGAAGTTTCAATTTACTGGTTCATGTGAAAATACCTTGCAAGTAATTGTAAATATTTTAGGTAGATTTACTCTGATATTACTTGATGTGTCAAATTCGTTGAAAAAAAAATGATCTACTGAAATGTTAAAGAGAAACAATCAAGTTGAAATCTATTCAATTATTTAAAAAGGGGGAAGTCGTTTAATATTCTGTACTAGTATAGAGCTCCTTCTTACAAATAGTTATGTAAATCCAGGTGTAAAAGTTGAATGTTCCCTCTTCTGTTTTTCAAAGATCCTTAAAGATCCTGAAAATAGTGGAATTATCATTAGGCAGAGGGCCTTATGTTTAATTGGTTGAACCAACATAGCTCTTCAATGTTTTGTGACTCTAAAGCAGCCACAAATTAATCAAAGTTAGAGTCAAAGCCAAGTTGCATTTGAGAAGGTGTTTTCTGTTTCTATCAGTGTTCCTCGTATCACCTAAGATATCCCAGCAGGCTGAATACAAGAGATCTCATGTTAAATTTTGAGTGATACTACAGGATTTTTATGCAAATTTTGCTTTCTGATCCAAATCACGAATGAATGGCATTGCTTTCCCTGTCCTGGAAATAACCCAGGCCATAGGGCCAAAAATGAGCCAAGGTGAAAGCCAGGCAAAGCCAGCATGGCCCATGGACCGTCTGTTGAACCTGATTATTGGTGAGATCCAGGTGCATCCCACCTTAGTTTTAGTACTTTCAGGTTTGTCATCTGTTCTAGCTGTTGGTTTTGGTTTAGTTTTTTTTTGTGGTCATGTTTTTTGGTTTTGATTTTGTTTTTGTTTTTTTGTTTTGTGGTAGCTGGAAAGAAAGCAGTTTCCAAAGATAACCTAGAAAGAGGCTGGAGTCAGAGAGTGATGGAATTTTGGGGAATGTTTCAGTGGTCCTGGTAACCTGCTGTCCAGTGAAGTGCCTTCTATGGTTTGTTGAGCCCTTTTCCATCTTTTTTGGGGCTACCTCTGACGATAGAACGAGACATGGACTATGTCTTTTCTGGATAAGATGCTTACAGGCTTGAATGTCCTCTTTGGGGAGATCCACTTTACCTCTTTGCACCTAAATAAAGCCTTTCTCACTGATTTTTTATGAAAAATAATTAGTCAAGGTACATCCTACAGCTAATTTTGTGAGGAACTGACGTGTTCTTGCCTCATCATGTGGAACTAAAGAAAGATGAGTTAAGAGGAAGGTTTACACCTCTCAGAGCAGAGTCTGCTTGTACCTGATACATTGATTTTTTGGTCACCAATTCAGATAGAAGAAAGTCACTGTTATTTGTGGATGCTCCTGGATGTTTTTCTTATGGGACCTACTGATCAAACTTTTTAAGCAACTTTATAACCTGAACTGGTGTTTTAAGTGCTGGTCACTCAGCTCCTTGAGAATGTGAGGGTATGGGGTATGACTCTTTTCTGAGTCAGTGTCATTTGGTGCTTTCCTTAATGAGGTGGGTACACATGGACAGTGGTGAGGAAAGGACATATGCTGCCACTGAAAATTACATGGATAAAATTCAAATCCTGTTCCTTACAGAAGCCTCCCAGAGATGTGTGTTCACTGTTCAGCTGTTAAGATTGTTATTAAACTTTATGGACCATAAACCCCATGGAAACAAGGAAAGTGAACAACTATGCTATTACAATAGTGTCAAAACAGGAGACGTATTTCATAGCCTCAAAAGTGTGAGCCTGCCTCCATGCAGCATTTCATCCCTCATGGGCTGCCTCAAACTAGTGTTTATTTAATCTCTAAATTAAATGCAATGTTGCTAATACATAAAGCCTGGAAAAATATGTTCCTTTTAGTTTAAAGTTCAGTTTCATAAATCTAGTTTTGCAGACTGCCTTCTAAAATGAGCGATGATTTTTTTTTTTTTAAATTTAAATATTTGTCAGACATCCATCATCTCTTAATATTTCCTGTCATGGGAATCTACTTAATTCCAAACTAAATCCATCTTGATTTTCACTAAATGCCCCGACTTCCTCAGTACAATAACAGAGTCTTGATTAGGGGAGACAGACAAACAACGGGATGAAAACATCCTTGAAACACTGTTGAGTAGTGGGAGGAGGGAAAGCAGAGATGTGAAATTCAGCCTGACTCAACAGGCAATGTATTTACTTTCAAATGTGTCTATTTTGAGAAAGGAACTGTCAGGTTCTGTGTGTAAGTGTGGTTTATTTAACATGTTAGCAGACCTGTTCCTTGTATGTATATATTTGCTTTTCAGTGTCCTCCTGCAAATTGCTTTTGACTGGGCCAAGTTACAACAGTTTAAATACCATCTTTCATGAAGGCACAGGAAATTTGTAACAACAGTGCTTTAAAAATTTCCCCCTAACTTGTATTACAATATTTTAAAGACTGGGGAGTGTGTACATCTGTAGGGTTTTCTGTATTTTGTTAACCCCCCCTCTGTGCTGGGAAACCAATCTATTCCCTTTTCTCAGAGATTATTAACTCTGTCCTATGTAATGGAGTAAAGTAGGCAAAGGTAGTGTGTAGTTTTGACATTCTTGGCCTAAAGAAAAAGTGAAGACACAGTGATGTTTGATTTGGTAATTTTTTCCTATTAAAAGGTTGATTTTTTTTTCCTCTAAAGAGATGCTAATGTAGCAGAGTGGGGCTGCAATAGGAAAAATTGGGAAAAATATAGGTGTCAGGGAGACCACGCTACTGAAACTTTGTCCTGGGGTACATGTTACTTATCAGACACTATCACATAACGTGATACTGCTGGTTTCTCCATGATTTGTGAGTTACTGCTCTGTTGAAGAGTGTTTGATTTTTGTATTTGGTGTTTGGGTTTTTTCACTCAAACGTCTGAAGGAGATTTCAGGATCTGAAAACAGATAATCAAGTTTAAAAAATAATGACTACTACATTTCATAAGAATGGAAACTTAAGATTTCTTCTTTCTCTTCCTATAATGATGATGAATAAAAAGGCAGCTTCAGTATGACCTGTCCCTCCTCCTACACACACGCTCTCCTTTTTTCTGCAGCTTGCTAATGACTATCACTGTAATTGTTGGGTGCTGTTGATCATAGGAAAGGATTGTATTTCATGCCGCTGTTTATTCTGGGTCTATAAAGCTGTTATTCCTCTGATTCTTCTATCTGAGCTGATTAATTGCCACCAAATTAGAGACTGTGCTTTGAAGGAATTTAACCTATTGTTTTCTGTTTGTGTCAATGCTCATGAGGAAAGTTTGTTACTCGTGTGTTACCCTGGTTTGTTGCTCCTCAAATGTGATCCCCTGAGTAGGGTTTAGAATGTTATGAGCCTGCAATTGGAAGCAATTTTTCATGCAACTGGGAGGTTATTTTTTCCTAAGCACCTTGCTAAGTGTACATCGATAGTGTTGCATGTAAACTGACCTACTATATTGTGCTTCCTGGAAATTACATTGTTTAGTGGAATTTATTGGAAGCTATTTTTTAAAGAATGATAATATTATCTAGTGAATCTTGATGAGAGAATTGTTTGTAGCAATTTGTGACAGGAGAAACTAACATAGAAAACACTTGAAACCGATTTCTCTGTGAAAATCAGAGAGGCAAAGAAGCTGAGTGATATATCTATATATTTATACATACATTTATATATAGTACGCACTTTTTTAACTAGGTCAGCAATTCATATGAAAATGTCCAGGCCAAAAGAGTTCCTATGCCAGGAAGACTAGTGTTCTTCCCCAAGTGCTTCTATTGTAAAATGTCTTGTTCCTTAAGTGGGCATTATGTTACTGTATTTTATAGGTGCCTTTTCCAAAAGAAATTTAATTACATTGTCATTTTAGATGGTAAGAATAAGCTGCACAGTATACAGTTCCCAAAAAATGAATTCATTTTTAATGTGCCATCTGTTGCTGCAGTACAATACGAAGATAAATAGTTGAAAAAGAGAAAGAGAATTGACAAGAAAGAGAAATGGGTTTTGATTTGCCCTTTCATCGCACACATAAAACAACATAAGCTCAATCAATGCACAGAAATGAAAGCTAATACATAATAGCCGTTGGTCCTGAATTTTCCCCACCTATTGTTTCAAGTCCTAATTAAGAAAGAGGAGATCCGAGTTAGTGCAGCTCCTGCTGCCTGCCCAGACTCAGCTGTACCACGTCAGGCTCTTGGCAGATGTGGGGAGGCTGAGAAATCTCCCACACTATAGAAGGTGGGCTGGTGTGTCATGGCTCCATTTCTTGGGAAAAGGGAGAACCAACATGCAAACTCACAAAAGCCCTTGGCAGGAAGGTTTTAATCAGCACTTTCTGTGAAAGGGATATTGATGGATAGTTTGGGATGCTTTACCAGAGTGATCTCCCAGTCTAATGTCATGCCTTTAGACAGCTTAAAGCTGTGATTAATATTTAGCAAAATGATATATGGGGAGGCTTGAAAGCTGAGGTTATTTACTATGTATAATTAGCTATGGTTATTGTTTGTAAAAGATACTTTGTAGATTCTAGATGTGAATAACAAAGCCTAGTAAGAGGGTTTTATTAGTTACAAAGATCAGCTTGTATCAAAAAGATGTTCCGTGAACCCATTATTCAAATGTTTGAAAAGAAATATTGAATGAAATTATAAGCATAAAGCCTTTCTTCTTCAGGGACACAGGCTTCTATAAAGATTTTCTGGTGAGATAAGTTTGTCTATTCCTCCTCTTCCCTTCCCTCCTTGTGTTTAAAATGAACTACATTTCAGAGACACCTGTGTGTAGACTCTCAAAGCTTTAAAGGAACAACAGTTTAGGAAATGAGCATTGTTAGCTTAGTGAAATAAATTCCACCTGACACTTTAAGGTGACATTGCTTACTTCAACAGGAATAGATTAAAGAAAGAAATTCTGTCTTTCCTACGATAGGAAATATGCTTTTATTATCCAGACCTAAAGAATAGATATTAAAAAATAATAATTAAAAAATATTTTCCACTTTTCCCGAGTTGCTGAAGTGCCATGTGGAAGAAATGGGAAAATGGTTTAAATAAAGCACTTGATATGTGTACATGTTCTCTCTTGTCAGAAGTTGCTTTTTAGGGTCAAGTGATAAAAGAGTTAGATGTGTAGAATTTGGTATGTTTGAGATTCCTCTCTTCCTCTGAAAGCTGGACACCTCAGAGAGTTGGAGACTTCGTAAACAGCTCAACATTGAGATTGTGATCTTTTGTGTGTTTTATTATAACAAAAAGCCTCTAAAAACAAACAAGCATCAAACCAAACCAAACTAAAGAACAAATAAAAAGCAGACTAGGGTCAAATGGGGAGGCAATTTTGCTGTGAATGCTGTGGTAAAATTAGGTAATTGGAAGGGGTTTTTTGTGTCTGATTTAAGAAGGTTTGGAGCAGTTCCCATCCCAGGTAGCTCTTAAAATTGAAAGACCCTTTGGGCTTCTGCTGCATAAGTAAATTTTAATTTGGCCTTGAGAAAGTATATGCAAATTTCCTCAGACCACTCGCAGCTTATTTATCTCTCTTCCATTTAGTGCATTTCAGGTATTCAGCAAATCTGAAAAATTAATTATATACATGATATATATATATATAAAATATATATATGATATAAATTTAATGATGTGATAAAAGCCTTGGTTCCAGTCACGGGTCCATCCAACTAATTTTCATCATTCCTCCGTTAAAAGTTGTTCTAGGAAGAAAACGGAGGAGAAATGGTGTTGGTGATGCTTCCTCGTGGCTCTCTTACGTCTGTAAATCCTTCTATGCTGATCATGACAGTAATTCCAAAGAGCACTTTCTGACTTCTGTACTGAAATACGTGTGGGAATAATGGAGTTTTGTTGTGTCTGATCTCAGGTTGGCTTTATTATGCAAAACCAGTGAGCAGCTTCTAGTGCTCAGAGAAATCCTGGTGGAACATATTAACAAAAGCGTGTACGATTACTCTTTACTGACTGTCAAACAATGCAAACCTTGTCCTCAGTTATAGGGAACATGGTTTAGTTTTGTTTTATGTTGTTGTTGTTATTTAATTGTGGGAGAAAGAAGTTTTCCTTCATACCTGCTCTCAGTCTCATTCATATTCTCGTCTCCTTTTCCTTTTCATACTTTCTTTCCCCTTTTGTTTTCATACAGATTCCTAAATCTGATTAGTGATTCCTACAGCTCGAGGAACAGGCTATTGTTTCCACCCAAAATTTGCATCTATCTCCACTTAACCCTTTTTAGCAGAGGGATAGTAAAAGAAAGGACCTCAATAAATTTTGAATAATTATATTCTCTTCTTTTTATGTGTTTTTCTTTTTTTTTTTTTTTTAAAGAAAGGATTTATTTTTAAAAAATTTATAATAAGGATATTTAGCTCTGCAGGAAAAGCTGCTTTTTGAATGGACATCTACAGAAAGGTGCTGTATTGAAATGGCTACATTCAGGAGGCAAAATAGCCTCAATTGTTTTACTGCTTTTCTTCAGTGATTAACACTGTTGCTGAGAGTTCTAGTTTAATTCTTGCTGTTTTGATTTCAGAAGAGTTTGGAAGTATTTGTCAAGGTTTAGACAAAATTAAAAGTTTAAGAAACAGCCTTATGTAAGTATTTATGTAATTTATGTGTGGAGTTAATAGACTTAACAAAATAGGTCTGTTTAGTATCAAATCATTCAGTTCAGCTATGGAATGAATATGTACTGGAAGGATTATCTCTAAAATTACTGTTTGTATCTTGATTTCTGGTGGGGTTTTTTTTCTCCCTCCCTTTTCTTCTGTCAGAAGGCAGCAGGCAGGTATGTATTTATTTCAACTTTATGCCCTAAATGGGGAAAGCATGGCCATATCCAATGTTCACTTTCTGGAGGTGAAGAAAGACCTGTGTGACAAACCTCCTCTTTCTGAGACATGGAGACAGAACAATATAAACAATAATTTTTTTAAACAATATATGTTTAAAAAAAATAAAATCATCCTCCCACCTTTTTGTTGTTGTTGTTGTTTTTTCCAGAGAACAGCTTAGCGCAGAGCCCTCAGTTTTAAAGATGAGCCTTCTGTGTGTATGTGGCAGTGCTTTTGCTCTAAGGAGACTTGGAAGGCAAATCTGATAAGGGGAGAATAAACCTCTGTTCTGATCTCACTAGGAGAAGCTTAGGTTGTGAGCAGTGTTTGCAGTACTTGGTGTGTATTTGTATATGCAAAGCATCTCTTCAAAATGCTGTTTTTTCTATCCCTTTAACAAAATCTAGTGCTGTACAAATCTGTTAAATATTTTTATCTTAATCATTCCTTGTAGCTGAACCATGAGCTGTGTTCCCAAATTCTCTTGTGACACTTCTATTTGTTTGACCTTTCTTATCAATGCTGTGCTGACTGTCGCTGCACAGAGACTCCCCACTGCTGGAGTAAGAGCTAATGGTTGTAGCAGCTGCATGTTTTCTAGATGCAAAACAAAACTGGTCCCTGCTACCTTTGCAGCACCTCTGAGTGGTGTCACAGGTGTCAAGCTCCCATCCTAACACACCACAGATGCTTCCTTTCTGTGTTGCTGAGCCTGTGTGTTCATTTGGGGCAGAAGACCCCAATGTAGCAGATTACAGTTTTGAGAAGACTTTTTTCCAGGAACGGATCAAATTCTGTTACCTGCTTCACAAGAAAATATTCCTTGGACTGGTTTTGCTTGGAACTATACAAATAGTTCAAGTTCAGGCCAAAAAGAGGAGAGGTGCAAATAGCACAAGTTTGATGGGGAGTGGCTGAGGGAGCTGGAGGGATCAGCCTGGAGAAGAAGAGGCTCAAGGGAGACCTTATGTCTCTCTACAACAACCTGAAAGGCAGTTGTAGCCAGGTGGAGGTCAGTCTCTTTTCACAAGTAACTACAGCACAAGAAGGAACAGCCTCAACTCATGCCAGGGGAGGTCTAGATTGGATATTAGGGAAAATGCTGAAAGGATTGTCAGGCATTGGAATAATCTGCTCAGGGAAGTGGCTGAGCTACTACCCTTAGAGGGATTTAAAAGACATGTGAATGTGGGACATAGGGACATGGTTTAGATGTGGCCTTGACAGTGCTGGATTAACAGTCTTTCCCAACCTAATTGATTCTATGATTCTATTCGATGCAAATGTGATGTATTTGTACATCAGTAGTAGTACACGCAGTAGTAGTGTTGTGTGTATCCTGCTGGGTTAAGAAGCTGTTACCTCTTCCTCCAAAACCATGTTTTGCTGCTGGAAGGATTTATGTCAGGGAAGTTGGTGCTGCTGTATCTTAGCAGGTTGGTGGCACTCAGAAGTGTTCTCCTCAGGTTTGTTTTTCTGTATTTGGCTGTACAGCAGCTGTCTCCCTGGAACACGAAGGTTGGGAACTTGATTGCTCCTGACCTGGCAGGTATCACTGGGAGCTGAACTCTGAACATGGAAGTGAAGGAGGAAAAAAATAACTTTCAACCTAATTTTGTGTCCAATTAACAAGTAGATTCTGGTAGGATAGTGCAGTAAGAATATTCCTGTCTCCATAGCTCGTTATGAATGTTGGAGCAGAAGCCTCCTCTATAATCCTAAAAAACCCAAGGCTCTTCCTTAATAAAATGTATGGCATTACACAGTGGGACACCAGCGTATATATTTTCCATTTTGCTTGCTTTGTTATTAGGCTTTGGTTAAGCTTGATTAACTGTCTGTGTCCAAGGTTTTATATATGCTTCTTTTTTTAGCTGTGGTAAAACATAGTAAAACTGTTTTGCTGTGGAAAGGTAATGTTTCTGTTCACTTAGTAATTAAAATGGTATTGAGATGAAAATGCTGTAAATATATCACAGAAGATAAGGGGACTAAACATCAGAGGGACAAATTACCGTAGATACAGGTGTGTTATTTTAATTATCCTATCTATTTCAGTATCTTAGATACCAGTTTATGAAGTGATCAGACTAGATAACAATGTTTGAGTTTATGTTCAACTTGTAAAAAGGCCACAGCAAATTATATAACGTTATACCTTTGTATAAAATCTGTCAACAATGTTCAGGTATAAAAACTGAGACTAGGACCACCATATGGGCATTTCTTGCACATCTGACAGGCATACGGGTGTCTGTGTACAGCTCAGTCATAAAACAAATGCTTTAAACCTCCACCAAACATGTTCATTTTTTTCTAAGTCTCTGTGTGATTATTCTATTTGTCACCTTTATTTATTTCCTCTTACTCCAGTTTAACAGAACCTGTGGGCTTTTTTATGTTTTCAAATCACAGTGCACATCTGCAAAGCACATGTCAGCCATCAAAATAGCTGCAAGAGGAAGATCTGGATTTTAGGAAGCTTAGTCAGACCAGAAGGGTCCTGGGACATAGTGACCCTGCTACTGATAAACAGGGACAGAAATTCTGCAGGGTCAGTAAAGGGAGATGCCTGCATTGCTCACACCAGCCAAAGCCTCGTTCTCATTCTGCTAAAGGAAAATAAATATAAATATATTGCAGCACCTGAGCACTCCCTGTTCTCTGGCCACTACTGTCCTTGGTGCAAATGATGCTGTTCCTTGCTTGCAGGACTATGTTCTGCCACTTTAACCTTTGCCAGCATAAGCCTTTTACTCTCATAAAATGTTTTGAATCTGAGCCTGGAACAAACCTTTTTTGCCCTGTTTTTATCTGTTTTTAAAACTCTTCAAAGTACAGTTTTAGGCTGGTACATAGAGGTGATCTCAGCGGCTCTGCTGCAACTGTGGGAGGGACCAACATGAGTGGTTTGTTTTCTTGAAGAGCTGAAAAATTTAAGAGCAGGAGGGGAAGGAGGAGGAAAAGGGGAGGATGCACATAAATGTTTAAGACATAAATTAAGGCAGCTGCAGGGCTGTGATGACTTTTGTGTCCAATCTCCAAGCAGATTTCTGTGGTCCTGCCCTTTGTGAGTTACATTCCTTCAAATGCAGTTGTCTTGACAATATGAAACCTTTTTTTTCCTAAGTACCTTTGACCACCTTTCTCACTGAGTCTGTGCAGCATGGATGGGGAATAGATGTCGGTGTGTGTGTTTCCCTGGGTATTGCGAGGCTAGGACTTTGGGCTGTATTTCATATGAGTCTTACTTTCAAGAGATCAGGGGCATGTGCTTAAAACTGAGTCAGAATTCAGACTTGGATGAAATAACACAGTGGCTATATGCACATTCTAGTTTGTGTCTCACACTAAAGCTCCAGTTAGGAATTGAAAAGAGAATGCTAATTGCTCTGGCCTCTGGTTATACAGTATACATGCCTACAAATGCATTTTGTCCTTTGTAAATACACATTTACATAAAACATTCTTTGTATTTGTGTTTCATTAAACACAGAAGTTCAGTAGCAGTGTCTCTGGCCCTCTGTTTCAGCCTGTCATTCCTTTCTGACTTCAAAATGTTCTTGCTTTGAAGTAAATAACCGTTTTTGCTACAGATGTCTTAGTGCTATAGAGAGCTGTTAAAGTAATTGTACCTACTTCCAAGATGTATGAAAAATGAGAATTCCTGAGAAAAGGTTTTGACATCTTCTGGAAAGATAATAACAGTGTAGGCTAACAGGGAGAAAGCCGTACACTTTACTTTCAGTTTGATCACTTATTTTATACCTGTGCATTACTGTTTCTTTAATGTTCACATATAAAATTCAGTTAAATGTTGTTCCTAAAAGCTGCAGGCAAACTCCTCTGAAAATACCAAGATAATGAACTTGAACCTGAGCTTTCTCCATCAAAGAAATCATTATAGACAATGTGTTTTAGCTTTTGGCTTTATTCCGTTTAAATTCACATTTTTTCTTCCATGGGAAGAAGAAAGTGCATCTTTAAGAGGAGGTGTTTGTTAAATCAATATATACCTGTTGGTTTTGCTAGGAATTACCTTTCTGCTTTCAAATTGCTGTGCAAAATACCTGAGTAGGCATAATGTCAAGAATGGAAATAATCAAAGTGTATTTAAGGCTCGCTTAAAAAAATCCATTTAAAAAGTAGGAATGTGTTTTTCAGGCATTTTAAGACCATAAATTGAAACACAAGTATTTAAATTATTTTTCAAAGAGATTCAAAACTGTAGTGTATTTGCATAGCTAGTGAGTGAACTTTTTTGTCCTCAGCATTTAAGTTTTCTAGCAGTTCTGTATTTTAGAAGACTCCAGTGCCCCATAAAAAAAGCAAATATTCAATTTTTCAGTTTCTAGGCACTGAATATTTTCCCTTCTGCTGGATTTGTTGTTACAACAGTAATTTATTTTAAAAAGACAAAGGATGAGAAAGAAACTGAAGAAATGAATGGAAAATTTTGGAAAAGGTCATTAAACAAGCTCCCTAAAATCTGATAGATACTGTCCAATGCTAAAATAAATATACTACCATTGTAGAGAAGAGGTAAACAGAGGCCCAAGCAGCATGGCTGCACAGAACCTACACTTTGCTAAACTTAACTGAAGCACTGCCATCTGATTTCATTAGTAAGAGGATTCAGAAGATTTGTAGTAAGATTAACAAAACTACTTCAATTTTTGCCAGTCAACAGCTACAGGGGGCTCTCAAAGGCTACTCACAAGCACTGAAACTCTGTGTTGGGTCTTGTCAGCACAGAATGTTCCTATAGAATTCTATTTATTTGCATATTATTCTTCCAGAATCCCAAAGTATCCAGAAACCACTGAACCTGAAAGAAAAATATTGAAGCCATGGTATAAGTCTGATTCATCTCAAGTAGCCTTGGAAAAACAAGCTTTTAAAACTGAAGTTTTATATATTTATACTTGGATGGATTTGGTGGTAGATTTTTTTTTGTTTGTTTGGAGGTGTTTTTTGGTTTGGTTTTTGGGTGGGTTTTTTTGTTGTTTTCTTTTTTAGTTCAGACTAACTACAATGAATCCATAAAGCACACTGAGTGTGCTGCCAAGTATTAAAAATGATGGAACAACAGTGTGGTACAACTAACTCATCTTTTGCATCCTGGGGTGCCCAACACTGCATCCACCCCCTGCAGAACACCCCAGGGAGACCTTCTGCTGCCAGAGCCTGTGCAGAGCTCAGCAGACAAAAGTGCCATTTATGTCCATTCTAGCAAAACTGGATCACAAAAGGCAGGCAAACACCCTTGGTTTTCAAAACTAAGCTAGTTTCTACTCTCTCACATGGTCTATTAATGCTCCAGGCAATTAATGTCACCTCTATTTTGTTTGTATTGATCCTTGGCTTGCTTATTCTCTCATGCCTTGTTCTGTGCCAAGTCGTGGGCTAGCCTTTCTTCATCTTGACTCGGTCAAAAAGGAGACAGAGTGTTAACTGGAGCACAGTTATTTGTAGTGATAAACTACAACTGTCCTGTAGTATGCTCCTCTTCTCCCTGCCATTGTTCCCTGGGGCCATGATCATGGTGGTAGATACCTGTCCTAATTCACGTTAGGAAGAAATCTGATCATTATGAACAGCAAATCACTCTTCAAAGCCTGGGATTTGTCAGACAGGATGATCAAGTCAGTTTGAGTATTGAAGACACAGGGAAACTAGGAGCATTGTCCCATCAAAGCTTCCAACCCTACATGAAGGACAAGGCCTGTAGATCATGATGGGAGATTCTCCCTTGTGAAATGAGTGCAGATAGATGCCCACTGGTGTCCATAGACACCAAAGTTATTCCTTTCTGCCTTCCCAACTGGAGAAGGCATAAAAAGTGGGCTGCAACTTCTTCCAGAAGGTTAAGTTTTTAAGATTTTGCCTCTGATATTCAACAGAGTCCTTTCCTGAAGTCTCAAATGTTGGTAGTTTCGGTGGGAAACAAAAAAAAAGCCAGCACGATTCCTCCTGAAAAAAACATGTTTTAACACAACAATAAAGAGTTTTTGGGTTTGGGACTTTTTTAGCACAATGAAGTTTACAAACCTCCATGCACACAATTCCCATACTGTACACATGGTTGAAGGCTTCAAAAAAAACCCCAAATGGTAAAATAGTCAGGTAGCAATCATTTTGACTAGAGTTGTCTAGCAGAACAAGATGGTCTTTTTCAGTTTGTCACCAATCTTGGTGGAAAGCAGTCATCTCTACTGTCTAAATTAATTAGTTTTGGTGTTCTCATGTCCATTGTTTTAGCAATGCTGCTTTCATTGTTCTGCTGTGTTTTAGAGTTCCACTTCTGCAATGCATAGCCTCAGATGTGACATAAAAGGTCATGACTGTAATGATTTTGGGTGTTTTCCATTACTTTCAAGAGTGATACTGCTCTGAAAGGATGGAGAATGAACAGCCAAGGCAGCAATCCTGGAGATGATGAGTTATGTTGGTAAGGCAACATTGCCTGACTTCATTTCCACAAGAATTCAGAATATCATCTAGTAAGTATTTACAATAAGACTTTCACAAACTTATAAAATCTTATCTCTTTAAAGAGAGAGACGATGGCTGAAAACATCTTGTGGGTTTGGGTTGTTTTGTTGTTGGGTTTGTTTATTTTTTGTATTATTTTATGATTTCTAATGTTTTGTTGTTCATTTTCGGTTTTCTTCGTATAATCTGTACTACAGGCACAGTTAGGGCTCCATGTAGTATGAGATTGTGCCTTCCACAAATATGCAAGGACTGCAGATTTTAACTTTTTTCTTCATCCTTCCCAACAGACTTTGTCACAACCTTGTACCCCTAGAAATACATATATATTTTAGGGAACAATGTTTCTTCGCTGTTCCTCTGGAGGCAATCTGGTATTTGCAGTACACCTTCATGCTAGGTGTGGAAATGCACTGAGCACACCTATGTGTGACCTCTGATGTTTGTTTATCCTGATTTATGAGATCCCATGCATACTACAGGGAAGAAAAATAAATATGCAAAGTGCCAGTAGACTTTTAATGGAGTTACCCAGTATTTCTTCACAGAAGCTGACCTTGAAATTGCTTTTCATGCACAAGTCAAAATATGTAAATTAAGATCTCAAAGTGACAGTTCAAAACATGTATATAGTTTGTAAAGTTCTTGCCAAAGCCATGGAAATTTCATGTTCTACAAAGACCATTCATCAGCCTCTGAAACTGTATGTAGCAAAGTGTAGAAATATGACATTGCTGAAGCACCCAGAGGGAAATTTGGTCAAAACACTAAATTTCATGACAGCAGGATGAGAAGTCCGCCAAAATTTGCTCATGAAATCTGTGACCATGCTGCCACTCCAGTGGAGAGCTTGCAGTTTTCCTAACAAAAGCAAAGACCAAGCTGGTATCTAAAATTGACTGATTTATGCCTAATTTTCTTTAATGACATTTGCTTTGCTACTGTTCAGACTGTCAAAGAAGGCAAAGTGAGCAGGACAACCCACTGTTCCAACAGGAAATGAGAAACTTATGAGGCTTCCATCTCATCTTTCCTAAATAGTACAAATAATATAAACCCCTTTTAAATATTTCTGTTGGCTGCATTTACATGTCAAATGCTCCCAGAAACATTTTCATCTCATATTTTACCTCTTGATTTCCCTGTACTCCCATTCTGCAAGCATTGCTTCTAATGGCTTTCAGTCCCAGCTCAAAACTTTTCCATAATACTGAGGATAGTAAGTATTTTCCTCTTTACCCTCTGTCATTGTTTGCAACATAAAAAATCAGTAAAATGAATTTCAGTTGCATTTATGATTAGTCCCTATCTACAGCAACCACCACATTTGGCACAGAAACATCTTCTGGAAGCAGTCTTGCGGATAAACAGGCAGATATACTGGGATGGTGAACAGATGAGTAGGAAATAGCTGGGTTCCCAATGATAAATCTATTGTGGGGATGGAGAAAAAATTCAGGCAAAACATTTGGTTATGTGGCAGTGCAGAGGATCAGGCATACATTATAATTAATGCCACTAGCGCTAAAAAGACATCAGGGATGTAGTTTGTGTTGATTGTTTCTTCTCTCTGTCTGTACTGGTTTCTCCTTTGCAGCAGCAGGGCTGTGCCAAGGAAAGCCCCTGAGATCGAGCTTTAGCTGCTGCTCCTCTATAACTGCATCATTACCTCACTCCAAACAAAGTCCGTTTTTTTGTCAATAGAGGGTGAAAACATTATTGGATTCAGGAGCTCATAGTAGTCCTGTACGCAGCTAGGGATGAGGAGGATAGATTTATGAAATGGACCATTTCAAATAGCATTATCTTCCCACAGTGAGGGACACCTTTCATAAATCATGGGAGAGCACTTGGAAAATAAAACATTTGTTATTCCTGCCATATATTGTATTTGCATCCTCCACCATGTGATCTTGGGATGGAGTAGAATCCTCTGTTTGTGTTTTTACTTCCCTAATAATTAGGGCCTTTTATCTTACAGTTACAGGAAAATTTTGAACAAGCTTGACAATATGAATTTCTAACTTACCTTTGTTTAGCTGCAGACACACACTGAGCCTCAGTTTTCTGGTTTGGGTACGAAGCCAACTATTTCTTACACACTTCCAATATTGCAGGGCATTCTCTGCCTCATTATGTAGCAGGAGGTCAACTGGGAAGAGGAGTTCAAGTACAGACAAAAAACTTGTTATTTTTTAAGGCTGCTGGGTTAGTGCTATTTTATGGGCGGTTTTGCTTCTTAAACTCAAAGACCTTATTTTTGCTTCATTAATAAAGCTGCCTGTGATGCCTTTTGAACTCACCAACACCTATATATTGTACTGGGTGGGAAGAGAATTCTTTCTGTGTTGTCAGTATTTTTTCTGTATTTTCACGACCCAGTATTGCAATAATTTTACCAGTGAATCTGACACCACTTGGGATAAATGTAGGTCTCCAATAAACCTGTAACTAGCCTGATGTGAAAAGTCAACATTTATTACACAGTATTATTTGTGCGGAACTTTGAAATAATCCGTTTGCTCTGGAGAGGAAACTTTTGAGAATGCTATGAGGTAGCAACTTGTCATTACCTGTAATGAGCCAAGGAGAAAGGCCTTGATTTTGGGAAACGTGTTTTGACCAGAATTGGTAGAAAGATAAAAGTGATGGTAGTGAGGCACAATTGCCTATGATTAAGAGTAGAAGCGAAAGAAAGCATGAATTGAATATTGAAGTGTGTGTAAAATTCACAATATTATCTAGAAATTAAAAAAGAAAAATATATTAAATAATTTCTAATTTGAAACCCCAGTTGGGAAAGGTCAGACTTTAGGCTTGTCTGCATTAGCGTCCACATGTAGCTCTGTTAAAATTAATTTTTCCTACTACACCATTCCATGTGTTTATTCCTAGTGGAAGCATATCATACTAAAACAAAAGCACAGACTGTAGCAAGACAAAGAGTGACGCTTCTTAAGCTTCAAATGTTTGTCTTGGCTACCTGGTATTTTCTTTTTGACAAATGTGGGGAATGAGCAAGTGGCTTGGTGTTTTTAATACATATATATATGTTAAAATGACAAGACTTGCGTTATTTTATTAATTTGTAATTCATAGACTACTAAATAAAATGTGTTTATTTCCTTATAGACATTGAGTATTTTCTCCTTAATGTGCTTACAAAAGCCTTTATTAAGGCCAGAGATGAGAGAAGCCTCTTGCTGCCAACATGAAGCTCAGTGCTTCCTCTGCAGTGGAAACTGAGAGATCAAGTCAAGGTCAAACTCACTATTTATTCCTGAAATTTCTGCAGACACTGTTATTTAGATGTAATGAGCCCTGCTTGGATCCGGTTTGGAAAGATACAAAAGCTTTGAACTTTTAAGTTGGGAGGCTCCAGTTACATACGTGGGTATCTGAACCCTGAATCTGAAGGCTTGGCATTTTAGATGTTGACTTTCCACAGGGTTTAGGAGAACTTGTTCCTGTGATAGTGAAAATGTATTTTGCTGAGGGCTAAGAAACTCTTACCAGGAGTATAAGCTTACCTGGTCAGGGGCACTACTCTGCTGTGCTGGCTCCCGTGTTCACTGAGCACGTAGATGTGCTAGGAGAGAGAGAAAATGCATCTTATCAGCTGTGCCAAAAATGTGTACTAAAGCTGTAAGTGGCATTCAGTTCAGCAATATGCCACGTTGTATTTTTATATGAGTAAACAGGAGATGATCGTGGCTGAGAAAACACACGCTCTTTCCCATAACACGTGGAAAGCTTGTATAGGAGTTTGTTGGTTACAGATAGCAGCAGCTTCTTGTGGGAAATAATGGAATCTTTTCTTCTGTAGATTTCTTAAAAGGCTTGATATATAATAATATTGGTTATGTCATTACAGCAGAAGAATTGCTTTTCTAGCTGAGCTGAGGTATTGAACAGTAGTGTGTATAATGGATAAAAATGGTTCTCCTGAATAAGGAGAGACAAGTATTGTCACCTCTGTTTTGAGGCGTATGTATAGCGTATTTGTACTTTTTTTTTTTCTGACATCCGTTATGAGGGCACCATGTGTGAATTTGTTTTTTTTTTTTTGCTAGTGTCAGGCTTTGGAGTCTGTACTCTGTAGTTGAGATCAGGAATTCCCCATGTACTGTTCTACAATGAATGGCAAGTAGAAAAATCTATCAGTGTTAGTATATGAGTATCACCACTTTGTTTTAATGCTTCAGTGTTTAAAACTGTTAAATAAAGCTAGGATTCATCAAGAACTGTTTTAATAGAATTGTCAGGTAGCTGCAGTGGCTCTGATTTAAATGAGTAAGCAACACCTATGGGCAAATGATCTTTCTGCACACAGAAATTAATTATAATTCAGAACTGATGAACTTTTATGAGCTAGTTAATTTTTAAAAGATGCTGTGTATGGTTTATTGAAATTAAAAGAAAGTGACAGCTTTCTGCCCCTACCCTCATAAATTTTTGCCCTGCATATAATATTGACCTAATTTGTTCAAAGACACTGGAACTCTTCTCCAACACTTGATAGTGTAAAGGCCAGTTGAAGGTTTCAGTACTTTTCAAGTAAACAGAAAAGCTTCTTGCTTGTTATCCGTTATATTGCCTTACAACAGTAGAGAAGCTCTAAAATCCTCCATCCTTTGTCCTTGATTACCCTCAAAATAATTTTTTAAACAAAGTGTGGTTTAAATTCAGCATTGAGTTACAAAATATCCAGTTATAGAGTGTAATGAATGAATATTGATTATAAAACAGTGCACCATATACCACAGGATCGCAGATATTTTTATGGTGTGGATCTTCTCCAGGTGAAAAGATTTCATGGGCCACTGCCCTCCCTAATTATGACTGCAGGACACAGCTCACTTCCCATTCATGCTGGGACATTGTCTTTTATTTTTATTCACATAACATTCTTGTGGGAAAGTAAAGCAGCAGCTTATGACAAAAGGTAATATTAAAGGCATTTTGGTTGGTACCGTCCCAAGAATCTGGCTATGGCTTGCTGCCGTTTAAGTCGGTTGTAAAAAGCAAGTCACTTTGAGCAATGCGAAGCAGTTCTCCAAAATACTAACGTGAATTTACTTCTTTTCTTACTACTGTTACGAGTCTTCCCTCCCTCCAAAGACCTTCAAAACCCACAACCCATAACTTTTCAAACCTCTATTTTATGGTCAAAATTTTGTAGAAACCTATGTTTTGGTCCTGAAGTTGATTTTTTTTGCTGTGATACCTCACTTCCTTGACCAACGTCAGGATTTTTTTTGTCTTTGAAACCTGACAGACCAAAAGAGTGTTATGTGATTGCTCTTGGATTATGCTAATGCAACACTTCAATCAGCATGGATCAGCAAAGAGGAGTCTTTCTGGAGTTCCATGGCCTAATAACATCTAATCACTTTTTTGAATTGGCCTGTCTGATAGGACAGGAAATTAGCCTTCTCTTCAATACTTAAAATGCCTAGCAAAAAACTGGAAAAAATCCAAAGAAATGTGAAACCAGGATGCTTTTCTTACCCAGGAAGTGAGTTTGATAAATATTATATTTTCTGAAACCACTTAAATTTTTACTTCTTGCCTGTGCCTGAGGCAATACAGAGAGAAACATTCATATTTCAAAATTCAAGGAAAAAAAGTGAGAGCAAGAGTTTTCCTGCATTTATGTCTCACCATTGTAGGACAGGTGCATTGAGTATTTTCAGTATAAGCTTAGAGGAGAATGAAAAGGTGTTTCCTTTTCTTTTGGAAGGTTCTATTGAGAAAACATTAAGCACAACTGTTCCAGCTGGACGTTCGCATGAGGAATGTTAATTTTCATGCTTCAATACAGAAATCTCAAGTTTCCTGGGTAAATTAGCTGTTAATGGATTTCTAAAATGTACCACCAGTGGCGTGGGAGAATGTAGTCTGTGCTGAGGCCAGAAAACACAGTTTGTAATCAGATAACCTGTTATTATAATAAAGCCAGAGGATAATACTTTGCATTGCTCAGTGTAGTGATTGGTCTGCCCCATATCCTACAGACTTTGGCACTATTAAAAATGCTGTTTCACCTATAAACTATTTATAAGTTTTTACTTCCTGTGTATTCTGTATATAAAATGTAATCTTATATCTTTAAAAGTGAAGTATATAGAAGTGTCCCAAAATAACATCTCCGTCTGCTTTCACAGCCATTTCTGGGCATTGTTCTCTGACAAAGTTCAGGTTGATTTAACTCACAGTGGATATGTAATAATGTCATGGACAAAACATTAGCAATTAAATTCCTTAGATTACAGTTTTTGATCAAGGACAGGGTACAAGAAATCTAAAGAATGAACAGGGTCTGCTGTTTTTCAGAACATGTCAGGGAAAATGTGTAGTCACTTGAAAACTCATTAGATCAGAGTGTTTGTTTCATTTTTTATAAAACCATTTTTCTCTAAGTCAGTCAGTTGTCTTCCTATATGTCTGTGGTCACTATGTATCTGCTGCATTTTTTTGTGATAGACAATTTATTATGAGTTTAAATGTGCACCCATGTGGACACATTACATGTGTTTTTTGGTCTATAGCTATGCTGCAATTGCTTATTTAGCTGAATGGTATAATGCTTGCATGCACTTCTCACTGTACTTCATCCTGGAACCTGCTGCTGTGGTACTATTTTGTTAACATCTGTGCTTTTATGACAGCTGTTTTTGTGTTTTCATGCTTATTCTTTAGTTTGCCTACACGTTTGTCAGTCAGTGCTTCCCACTAACTTTTGAACTCGGGCTTGTTTCAACCAAATAGGTCTGAAGTCTCAAGATAGCTGAGTTTCTCCTAAATTACAGAAAGCTGGCAGGTAAGCAGCAGGCACAGACTCAAATTAGTGCTCTTGCTGCAGGAAAGGTAGGGAAAATTCAGCTTTTACATTTGCTGAGTGGCTGCTTGTTGCCAGTTGGCTTGTGTGCCCTGGGCAGCTGGGCAGAGTTCCATGGTGGACACAACACACTCTGCCTCCTGCCCAGCTCTTGGGACAACACAGAGGTGAGGAACACGCAGGAGCTAAGAGCATCTAGGGAGGTGAATTTGCAGGGGCTCCAAGGAAAGGCAGAGTCATAGCAGTTAGAAAGGGACTGGAGGCACTGCAGATGGGGTTGAGGACACGAGGAGGGTAATGAGGTGCTTTGGGATGGGTAAGTGACTACTTTTGTTATGAGGAGTGAATGCGATGGACACAAAACACACATTTGTTCTGATTACATGTTCGTATTTTAGCTTAGCCTAATTACTGCTTTTGAGTCAGCTCAACACATAATGTTGCATGTCATGCTGTCCTACTTTTAATTTCACAGCTGAACACATTTCTATTGTTCTAATCCCCTTTTCCAAGCCTTGCTTTCCTCCATCTGGAGGACACGCAAGGTGTTTGACCGGCCGTACGAACAGTACCTTTGGGTGATCCTTTGGGGAATATTAGTAGAAACATATAGACAAAATATTTCTCCCTCAGGTGCTGACTATCCATTTTCTATAAGAAGTGGAGCTGGTTTCTGGGCTTTTCTTGAGTGTCAGATATTCACCAGAATGATGAGATAAGCCAGCTGGACCTGGTGAAGGCATTAATACTGGCAATTGCAGCCAAAAATGGGAGGAACAGATGAAATTCTGATAACTAATTTGGTAAGGGGAGAAGCAGTTTATATATCTTAGTGTTGACTCAGATGGCTTCTTCCTGAAAGAATCTGTCCAACTCAAGATAATCCCCTTTTTTTTTTTTTAATTTGAAAATGTGTTTTTTGAAAACCTCACGTGATGCTCAGTTGGGTTTTTTAGTCATAAGAAAAATCCACCTTACCAGCAACGCTGCACAATGATGTAGTTTTTCCCTCTGCCTGTTTATTTAGATTGTGATTACTAATGGTCTGATCTGAAGATGTGTTTCAAGATATACAAATATCTCTGGCGTCTGGTGGCCCAACAAAATATTTAGATTCAATCTAGTGCAGCTCTTTTCTTTCTCCCAAAGTGAGGTGAACTTATTCTCCCCAAAATTGATGTCAGTATTTTCTGAATCATATTTCAACCTTTCTGACTTGTTTATGCTGATGAAAATACTTCACCTCTGTGTCAGCAGTCATTTGGGAGATGGATTTTTACGTTTAAAGTGTGTTTTATTTTACAGTATGGATAGCTATAACAAAGTTTGTATGCATGTTCTATCTTTGGCAGCTGTTTGTCAAAATTGTAATTGGTTATGCTCAGGAAATGAGGATGCCCTTTCTGAAAGTCTGTTGCTCTGTCTTTAGAATTGCTTAATTTCATCTGTAGTAGATGCTCTAGAGGGTGGAGTGACCCTTGTGGATGTGGAATTGGTAGATAGGAGTGCTGTGCCATTTTTGATTTTACTGCATTTAATTATTTTTATTCCTTGGTGAAATAAGTCAAAAAGACCATAGGAATAATTCCATTACTTCATTGACTTTTTGATGTATACTCATTCTCTAAAAAAGAATGTCAAACGTAAAAAAATTAATGTAAAAGTTAGATTGTGCCTTAAAAGAAACATGAAAATATATACAGCATTTTTATATTTCTTTTTTTTTGCCTGGCTTCAGTGTTTACAGAAAATCCTGTGCTTTAAATTTCTATCACTGTTTAAAATTCATTAATGTGTTTAGTTTTAATACTGTCAAAATTATTTCACTGTTTCAATAAAAACTGTAGGAAATTCACTATAGAGTTTTGTTTCTCATGTCATCAAAAATTATCCCACTCTAAAATTCTAAATTGCACCTCAGTAACAGTTGAAGAAGAGAGAATGGAACTGAGCAATTCTGCTTATGACTTGTATTCCAGCTAGGTTTATGAGGAGTGTTATACCCAATGACTCTAATGGAAACCCCTTGCCAAAGACTTGATCATGATGATGAGAATAAAAATTTTATGCTATTTACTTCATTGAGCACCAGAAAATACATATTTGCAGATATTGTCAGGCAAATTTCTGTGCCATGCAGGTTTGTTTTAAAGTATGTCATTAGGTTTACTGAATGAATCTGCTACCACTTTCTAATTTTAGAATTTTGAATATCAGGGCATCAAATGTTCAACTTCAGAAAGAACAGAGAGGGGTACAACCCTAACAACAAAGAACTAGAAACAGTCAAAGTCCAGGGTTTTCCAGGTGTGTTACAGAATGTCTTTATAGATAATAATTGTTATGTAGTAGTTTAAGATTTATGGTGTCTTAACAATTCATGCCCTTAGAGTTTGTGATTTACAAATTGTAAGTCAGTATGTCAAATACCTGTTTTGCTTGGGATCCTGTTGCTTAGGGGTGTTTTGGGGGGTGGGGTTTGTTGTTGTCTTTTTTTTTTTGTTGTTTGGTTTGGTTTTGTTGTTGTTTTGGGTTTTTTTGCAATGGTGCCTTTTTTTTGTATATATTGTAATAAAAATGAATACAATATAGCATTGTCCACTAAAAAGTTATTATTTGCAAATAAGTTATCTTGAAGTAATTTTTAAAATACTACAAATATTTTGTCCCAAAACAGCTGTTGACTCTTGGCAGTTTTTTCATAGACATCTTCCCACTGGGTGAGTGGAGGGTCCCCAGCTATTTATAATTGTGTTTGTCATATCTTGAATTTATTCCTCCTGATTCTCTTGCATCCTCAATCTGTTCTTCTCAAGTATGTCCCTGCAAGCCAATGAATTTATAAGTGCTTTTTTCTGAGAAGTGTCTTGATATGTTTTCTTGGCCTGTAAGTATTCCTTGAAGCTTTTGTTTTAGGGCTTATTATGGCTTAAATTGTGTTTTTAATGAGAGCTGCAGAAATTGGGAGCTTTCTGCTGATGACCTGACCAACAGCTCGCCCTCCTGCCACTTCCTTATGGACAATTGTCCACAGTCAGCCCCTGCATCATCTTTTAAAAATGGGGATTATGAAGAAAGGGACAATTCTGCTTTTTGAATACCTGTAGTAAGAGGGAAAGTCTCTGAAATAGGTGTTCAGGATACATTTACAACTGGACTTCAGAAATATAACCTTGGAGCAAACAGAATCACTGGTGTGCGTTTGAGTGCTTTCACATCCATTGCCTGTACAATTTATAAAGCACAAAGATGCTGCTTTGAGCTCGCAGAGAAAAGCAGCCTTACAGCAGCTGCCTCTGTGATGGCAAGCCTGGCCTGATACCATCCTTGTCTGCTCTGAACCTATAATTTTGCAGAGACCATGAATTTGTCTGTGCAGAACAGAGATGTCACAGCTCCTGGTGACTGAAGGAGGTGTTCTGTCTGCGAGAAGGATGGGGCCCAAGCCCTGCATACCTTTAATCTTATATCTTTTTCCTGTGAAGCCTCTGTAATTCATAACACAGTCACGTTATTCAGGAATGTTTCCTCAGACAGATTCTATCTCTGAGAGCTTAAGTCGAGGGATTTTGAAACAGTCACTTGATTTATGTATGTGAACATGTAGCTCAGAAGAGGAGTTTATTTTACAACTTCTTTAGTACTATGCACCAGGAAACCTCCAGTAATTTTAACTCACTTAATGTTCTTTTTCTTCTTTTCTATACCCTTCTGTCATGTGTAAGTTGATTTCTTGTCATTTTAGGAATTTGGTAAAATTTAAATATTTGGTGATGAAGACGACAGATGCTTCTATCTTTGATTTCTTTTTATGATTCTATTGGCTTATTGTCACTGTGCCAGCAGATATAATTTCTTTTCTCAATCTTGTCTTCAGCTTCATTTGCTACGTATTCATATGTTTGTTGCTGTATGAATCATTTTTTTAATATTTCTTTTTAGATTCAAACCATACCCATGTAAAAGCACAAGCCCTAAACCATTGTTGTTTCATAATTTGAAGATTTACCTTTCTGAAAGTCAGATGTCATCTGAATTTATTTTTCAGTCCATCACTAATCCCTAGATGAGCGAAATATTTTGTTGTCTTTTTAAGACTGGGACAGACTGACTGACTATTCAACCACAGTTGCTTTTTGAGGTTTTGATTCCTATTGAAATGGTCCTTTTAATGTCATCTTTAATTTAATCACATAATGTCATCAAAATAACATTTACTCTATTACTGCAAATTCACTGCATTATTAGGTAGTGTAACTAGACAAAAAAGATAGTATGAACCCCCATGGAAATCTGTGCTTCCAGGAAAAATGGATACAGTCCATAGAAGCTCTATATTTAATTTGCAGTTTCAAAGCACTCTCTATGGAAAGGTTTTATGATTCTGAAATAATTTAAAAACACTTTTAAATAGAACCTATAGCACCCACTAACTTAAGCCTGATTTTTCAAATTATCATTCCTTTGCACAGTTTTAGAGTAAGTTGAGCAAGACATTTAACACAATCACAGAAATATTCTTTTAAGTCTACCATCCTTTGAAAGAGTGGGTCTTGGATGACAATTTGTATCCATGAATTGAAAGTCAATTGATTTTTGTTTCTACAATAGGTGCATTAATATTTGATGCATTTTCTTTTCGTTTTAGAATCTTACACAAAGCTTGATGGGTTGTAACATGTTTAAGATTTAGAAATATTTTAGGGTCCCTTTCTGTGACCTCTGCTGACAGCCTGAACTTCCAGCATTGCCAGCATTCTGTCTTCTAGATCATTCTTATCAAAATCCTAGGATTTTTCTCCCGTTTAAAATAATATGAATCATTCTTTGTAAAAGATTCTATTACTGATGTAGAAATGTTTTATACAGTGTGCTTTCTGTCATTCTTGACCAGAAATAATCTCTGATGCTCAAAGAATTCCTGAAATGAGATGCAACTCTGCTGAATTTACTGGTAATTAGCAAAACTGAGGAATGCAGAAGGAAACAGCGAGCAGGAGTAATCACTGTTGTTTCGGAAGAGAAAATTGTTTTACATTTAGCAGGAACAAACTCTTTTAAAAGTACTTACTCAGTTGGTGATGTTGAAAAGGCATCTTCAAGTTATTACATGTTCATGCAATGTGTCCGTTTAGTTTTCACCAGAATAGTACTAGAAATGTTAAAATGCAACAAAAAAAGCGCATCTGATTATTTTAATCCTGTCTGGAAGAGAAGATTATAAAAATCTACTAAAACCGCATCACAGATTTCTGTCCCATTGCTTAGTGTTTGATAGGTTTAATAAAGTATCTTAATTTTTGACTTTATGTTAGGACTTTTTAAGATTTATCAGTATTTTGCCTTTATTTTTTGTCTTTCTATTTGAAGCCATAAATTAGTAGACTTTGTCTTATTAATTCAAGATTTCTTCTCATCCTTTGAAATAATGAATCCTGAAAATAAACCTACTGTCTTTTATGATCTGCATCCCCTTGGCAAGTAATTCAACATCCCAGAGTTGTCTTCAGGGTCGTGATGATCTACATTGTCACCTCTTGATGGCTGTACTGTTGCTTTTAATCTTTTCATCGTGAGCTCAAAGGAAGCATGGATTTATATTTGGGTTTATGTGGCCCTGAAAAATAAGACTTTATATGGGGGAAGGAAGAGTTTCTGTAAAGCAAACAACCTTGTACTCCCTGTCATGCAAATGAAGGTGAAGCTCGAGCATTCAATAGCCTCAGTTTCACCTTTGAACACACAGAGAAGAATTCTGAAAAGTCACCATAGAAAACACAATAAAGCATCTCTCAGTTTAAAACCAACACATGGAATTACACCAGGAAACAAATTAGAAAAGTCTCTGAGGTCCAGCTACTTGGATGTGCTGCATCAGAAATGCCACTTAGCAGTAACACAACGGACACTTCCATGTGGTTTCTTAAGATAACTTGATGCAACCCATTATAGAGGTGAGCAATTGTCCTCTTAAAGATAGAAAAAACACTAAAAACTTTATTTAAAAAAACCCAACAACTATTGCAGTTTACATGTTTAGGCTGAGCATAAAGATTCTGTCATGTAAAACTGCTCGATGAGAAGAACAGCACATAGGCTCTCTACCATGTTGTGACTGTAGTATCTTCCCAGCTGAAATGCTCTCATGACGTTGAGTTAGTTCTCTGCACGTTTAAAGTTATACACAAATATGAGGATATAAAACAGGGAAAAATTCTATTGCTCAGGAAGGAAAGTCATCTAACAATCTATTGAATGCTGTCACCTCTGCTGTCAAGAAGGAGGGGCCTTCCTGCCAAATGAAACTGAAGATCATCTATATGTACAATGAGATGAACCAGATCACAACAGCAAGATGGTATAAAACTGATGTTACACATCAAGGAGAAGAATAATTATCAGCTATTGAGTTCTCAGCAGTGCAAAACTTATTTTTACCTGATGATGTTCAAACCAATATCAATTTAGTCAATTATCTGCACATGATGACATTCTAGTACACACTAAAACTAAGAAAACCCACAAACAAATAATCCACACATTACATTTTTACCAAGCATATGCTTTAAATGTGCTTGTTTATGAAATAGAAAAATTCTTATTGTGCCTTGGTAAAATTCACTTTCTAAGTTGGTGGTTCAGATTGTCAGACGAGCAACTCTCATGGAAATATTCCCCTGACATGTAACTACTCCCCTCTCTCTTCCTGTCTCTTTTTTAATATGCTAGTGCTTTAAAGAGTGAAAATGGTATTTCTTGGTTTCTCTGCATGGTGGTGAACTTCACCCTTTTACACGTGTGTTACTAAACTGGAAAATCATATAAATTCAAAATTAGCCTAAATATCATCCTATTAACAAGCTGGATAAGTTGTACACTTCAAGTTGTGCAGATAGTTGGTGGATCTATTGATTTTTGGGTTTATGTGCAAAATATTCTTTAGGTGTCCTTTTATACATTGTATCCTGCTGTTCATACAGTTTCTCACAACTTTATCGATTGATTCTTTTATTATCTTGTGGTTGAAAAGCAGGGGTTTTGCTAATAGCATTTGCCAAAAAAATATGGTTTGTTTTAGGTGTCTTTTTAGGAAAAGTTGATCTCATTTACTATGTCTTTGCAGCAAATAAATGCTTGGGAGTAGAAGCATAATATTTCTTTGTTACATTTGCAGAGTCTGAATAGAAGCAAAAAAAATATACTGTATGCTTAGTATTTGAGTGTTTCATCAAGTACAAGTATGCTTTTCTGGCATATTTAATAACTTAAAATTATATGAGGCACTATAATGAAACCCATATTGCATAATGCCTGAAACCTGTCACATAACTCACTTCATCTTTTCAAATCTAATATTTTAATTTATCAGAAAGGAAATGGAGGAACATTGGGAGTTGAGAATAAGCAACATTTGCCTAGTGCTGTATTAGTACAAATATACCAGACATTTTTGGAAGCAGCTGGTGCAAAGGGAAAAAAAAGAGAGGAAAAAAATATTCCTGAGTGTGCAGAGAGGATCCAAGCCATTTTACTGTCCTTGCTTGGGTAAGAGAAGTAGCTTCTTTATTTAACTATTATTTCTCTTTTCCAAATAAATATGAGCTGCTTCTAAATAGGATGATGATAGCAGGTGGTCTCTCAAGCAGAAATTATTTTCAAGCTGACAAGTATACTGAGCACAGTATAACTACATGTATTTCAGGAAAACATCATGCACGTCTGTTTAAGGATTCATTAACATGGTATAGATTAAACCCATTGAAGATGGCACAGATTGTTTCATTTTATTACATTCAATTGGATTGGATGTGTGCCATTTGCAAAGAGCAATATTACCACAAAAAAAGAAGTCTGGCACATTTGTCACATAATATTCCCCTATTAAGAATGAACTGTTTCCGAACATCAAAAGGTAAAAATCTGTTTTCCCCTCACCCTCTGCCATATTAACTGCAAGAAAATATGACTGCACGTCTTGTTATGAAGTATTTGAGTAGCACATTTTCTGTGCCCGAAGTCATCTCGTTTAGTTTAATAGGAGGACCTTTGTATTCTTCATGATGCCAGGATTCAAGTTCATCAACCTGCTGACATGCTGCTTCTCCCAGATCTCAAAGCTCATCCTACTTATGCTGTCACACTCGGACATCTCAGTCCCCCAGAGCCCTCCCTGGGATCAGGGATCGGACGTGGGAGGAGAGGGGTGGCCACGTCCCCGGGAAAGGGGAGCCCCGGGTGAGCAGCAGAGGCAGCCCCTCTCCCAGATGAAGGGAAACAGCTGCTATTAAAGAGAGGATGGTCAGACAAAGAGCAAGATTTAAATTCATATAATGTTGCTGTTTATAACATGAATACTTTGGACATCTGTTTAAAGTCTAGTGTTCTAAATGAATGGGAGCCTTCCCAAGGCAGGGCTTATAAAGCTTTATCTGTTACATGAGGACTGCAGATTGTAAAGATATGTCTTAATCAGCTATCACTTGTGTCTTTTAATATTGAAGTCAGTAGCAAAACTCAAATAAATATGTACATGGGAAATGATGCCATAACCAATGAAAAAATAGATGGATTAAAGAAGTGTGTGTACATATTCTAAATATACATATTCTAAATACTCCTTTTCATTCTCATACCCTTAAAAAGTCCTTGTAGTGTGCAGGGGAGGAGGACAGAACAAAAGCAAATTTGCTGTCATTGGCTTGTATCTAAACCTTCTATTTTAAATTAAATAGTAACAGAGCTGCAGCATAACTCATGTTGTATTTTCGCTTCTGCCGGAATATCCAATTTAAATGTATTTTCATACCACTCCTTTTAGATTAATCTAAATTGTTTTTAAGGAACTTATTATTATTATTATTATTATTATTATCTGTTGTTTTGGTTTGCTGCTTGTTTGTTGTTTTGCTTTACTGGTTTGATTGAAGGGGGATTTAATTAATGTGATATTTAGAACAGGACCATTTAATAAATCTATTCTCCAAACTAAAGTCTAGCAGTCAGGATGGAGTAGCTTTTGTTTTTGTCATCACTTGAGGTTACTGGTTCTGTGACTAAATAAGCAACAAAAACTGTAGGTAGGGTGTGAAGCATTTGATTCATAGCATGCCTCCAGTGAGAAGCACTGAAGAGTTAATTTATTTTATTTTTACATTTTTTTGTTGGTGCAGTTGGGACTCAGCTGTTGTTTCCTCTGGGATTAAACAGCTGTCAGCATTGTTAATGACATCAAATTCATGCATTAAAATTCTCTCATTCCTCTCCGTATAAAATGTGGATGTGGAAAGCATTGCCATATCCCCCTTTGTGAAGGAATGAAAATCCAAGGAAAGATAACAGCACTTATTACAAAACCACAGACCGGAGCTTCTGTTGATGGAATCTCGTAATGAGTAATTAAGCTACTTTGCAGAAGTCAGCGCTGTCACGTTTGCAATTGGGTATTTCCATTCCCCTGTGGATACAGCTGGGAAAAGACTACTAAGGTGATAAAAGAAGAAAAATAGAATTGTTCTAGAAATATCATCTTCATGAAGCTGGAGGTTTCAATGCAAAGTGGCTATGAAAAATTAGCCTACAGAAATAACCTGTCTGATGTAAAAGACACTCCTTTAAAAATTCATAACTTATATCATCTGATAAACAAAAAACAATGAAGTTTTATTATTCTGCAGTCTCACAAGGATATGACAATGGCAGGTTTATTTCAGGGATGGGGTTTGGCTTTGTTTTTATTTTTTTTCTTGAGCTTTTTGCTCTGAGTGTTCAGTTCTGCAGCTCTGAAAACATGTTATGGGAAGCATGTGGCCTTTAAGGGAAAATTGTCTTTCCAGGGGAGAAAAGGATTGATACAGATTTTTTTTTTCCCCCTGTAAAGTTCAAAACATTGCTCATGCTTTTAAACTGATATATAATTCTTATGCCCCTAAGAACTCCAATTATTAAAAATAGTCCTGAATTTTCACTACTTTGAATGTCCCTATTCTCTTCTTAGTTCTTTTCTCTGTTTTTTATGGTTTGTTAAGCAATTAACTTACTCTTAACTTTCTTCTTTCAAGTGGTTTTGTTTTTTTAGAGGCAAAAAAAAAAAAAAAAATTAAGTAGAAAGCACAGTTCTCTGAATATCTTTATCCTATTTCCCAGAAGTTGCTTTTGTTGCACAAGTACCCTAGTTTTTGCATATCCTCATATGTCAGCTGTTACAGTGAAATCAAATTAAGCTCAATGAAGAAACCAGCCTGTTAACAAAATGAATTGATAAAGTAGTCATTTATTGAATTCAGTAAAATATATAGGAATAAAACAGTTAATTGATTAACCATCTTCCAGATTAGAAGTTGAAATATAAGTATCTGATGAGTAAAATTTATGTTAAGTCACTAAAAGCTGTAATTTCTAAAACACGCTGTGCCTTCTTAAAAACTAGTTCAATGAAAAGTTTAAGTGTTTAGTTTTTGAAGGCCACGCATTTAGGAAAAAACTCCAGCTTATTAGAAGAGCCATGGATGGAGATGAAGGCACAATTTATTTTGTTTTATTGAAACATTAACAATGTAATAAGCCCCCCACTGTATTAAATAACACACATGGATGTGGTCAGTATTGCAAGACTGTTTTGCTTAACATCCTAGTTTTCAGTGAGATCCCTACATGACTCCCAAATTCAGTCAACTGTTATGCTGGTGGTGTCAAGTGTCTTTTTGTAGTTAATTTAATCATAGTTGCCCCAGAAATGGACCTGTGAAGCTCTGTAGTGGTGATTTATATGTCATTCTTCATCATTACTGAAACTGTGCCCTTCTGGAACTAATGCTCACTACTTTTATCATTAATGTGTAGTAATAACTTGTAAAAATACTTTTTCTGTTAGCTTATATTTTCAGAAGAGAAAAAGAAAAGACAGAAATTGGAAAAATATTCCTATGTTTACTTGAACAGTATTTAGGCCCTCCAGGTTCTGTAGAACGTAGTGTTCCAGGAGATAAAGTTGTGAAGCTGCAAGTGACAGTCCTTTATATAATTTTTCTTGGAAAATGAAGGGCTTGAAGGAACACTCTGGGAATGGTGACAGAAAGAAGTGCTTTAATTCTGGGAGCACACAGCTGATCCTTCCCTATAGTCAGGGTGCTCTCCATCCAGATGCGTCACTGTGTCATTTTTTAAACTCCTGGATGAATAAAGACAAGTTGATAGGGTATGGTAGGAAATTTTGACAGTAACACCCACAACCAAGAAACCATAAAAGATTGTAACCTAGGGGATGAAGAAGAGGTTATGAGTGTTTCCATTCCCCAAGACAACTGAAGGTGTTCTCTGTCTGTGTTTTACTACCTTTAAAGAGTCAGTTGTAAAAGGTCTTGTCAGCACAGAGGGGATGCCATCCTGATCCAAGTGGTTGCAGGGAGGAAGATGCTCGTGGATGTTGTGGTGCAAACACCCTGTGTAACATTGGAGTGCAAGCCCATGCTGGCCATTATTATTATTTATTATTTATCTCCCCCTGTGATTAAAATTTTTCATAAGCTGGTGTCCTTACTTGAATGGCACATTTGATCAAAATGATTTTGAATCATGATTTAGAAAAGACCAAAGTCTCTGGAAATCATTCAATTACTTTATAGTCTTGCAGAGAGAGAGATAAGAAAGCTAAATATGTTCCCATTGTCTAAACTGGTGAAATTCATGTCAAACTTGAGGAAATTCTGAGTAGATACTTGCTCTGGCAATAGAAAGACCTAGAACCCATTGTGCTCTGTAGACAAGTAAAACATCAGTTTTATCTGTAGTCTTTGTGACATATATATGATGAGACAGTCTAAGCCTTTTTTAAGTTGTTGACTTGAAGACAAAGAGGTGCAAAATGAATAATTTGGGGTTGTATATGCCATGTCAGGTATAGGGAAATGATTCCAAACGTTTTCACATCCAGGCACTAAGCCCACAGGAAAAAGTCTCTAAAAATCACACTTTATCAGACATATCCTATTAATTAGAGGAATAAGTCTAGGTAAAAACTATTCACAAATAGTTGAATAACTGTCAATTATTTTTTCCTCATTCTTAGCAGGAATCTACACATGGGAGTTTGAGTATATGTATTTCTTCTTGGTGGATAATATAGTAGTTGCAAATCTTTCATTATCTCAAAGACCTGTATTGCTCTGAAAGATGTATATTTAAAAAGATGCTGGCAGTAACTGCCGCTGACAACCAGCCCTGTTTGAAATAGACTCCCTCCGTGGCACTGTGTAGGAAAGGCTCCGTACATTGATCTATGGATTTTTCATTTGCTTTCAAAATAGTCCTACTCGTGTGTCTGCAAAGAGTGAATAAGCAAAGTTTGAATCAGTTTGACTTTGGAAGCATGATTCTGAGCAATTACCTTGGGAAAATACACCTCCTTTCGACTAAATAGATCTGTCAGGAAGAGCCCAAGTACAGTGAGCTGCTTCTGAAATACATGTGTGCGCTGGTAAACCGGACCCAGCCAATTAAACATCAAAATGCTGGCTGCATTCAGTTCACAGGAAGACTTATGTAAGTTCATTTTCATAGCGTGCGTTTGTGTCTTTAGACTTTAACTGACAGATTCCCACAGTGAATAGGCTGGGGAGTTATCAATTATATGGTTAGCTGTGCGCTGCCATTGTATGCTCCATGGCTTTCTGACAGAAGCAGGCAGAAAGCGAGAGAAGCGGAATAATTCTGGTTCAGCAAGGCTGTTAATATTTCATTCTGAGAATCTCAAATCATTTTGAAAAGATGGAGAAAATGGTCATTTTAAGCCTGACCGCTGCAATGTCTTCTGTTAAGAGTGTTTGAAACCCTAATGACTGATTTACTCCGAAGTAGGAACCACAGTGTACCAAGATTGGGCATTTGAGGGATCAGTAATTTGTAGCCTAACCTTTATTTGAATCATTCACCTCTAAGATCATTGAATAACTTTTATCTAATTATCTCAATGTATTTTGCAGGGCAGCCAGTAGAATATACAAATCCATGTGATTTGTTAGAAAATAGCTGCTATATCCATTTTTTAAATCATGTGTATGCTCCAAGCATAGCCTTGAGTTTTTCTGTGTGAGTCTGAGTGACTTTTATTACTGCTGTTTTCCATCCTTATGTATGTCTATTTGGCAGGACGTTTGTGTTCATTAAATGTTTGCAATTTCCACAGCAGCATGTAATGTACTGCTGCTTCACGGCCATCACCAATGTGTTACTTTGCTCCTGACAAGAAACCACGTCTAGTCTTGTCAGGGTGGCCATCAAAACTATTACACTTGTTAAGCAAACTAGGCAAGAACCCAAAGCACCAATTTCTGATGGATGGTCTGTATCTGTCACATAATCTTTCCTCTCACTGTGGGGAACTCTTCAAATTCGAGGAAGACAAGTAAATAAGCCAAGTATGAGCAAACTGCAGCTACTCAGAAGTGTAATGCGAAGATTTGGGATGTGATGTCCATGGCTCTGCTTTGCACAGTGCCCTGTCTTTACTCAGGTCCCCCTGAAATACTTCCAGACCCCTTGCTGTTATGTATTTTAATTTGGTTTTCTCACTGGAATTGTGGATGCACAGGAATGGACTCACTTACATTTTCAGCTTATTTTTTTCTATAGCTTTTTTTGCTATCTGTTTTGTTTTATTTTTTAGCTGAAAGTGAAATCAGATCTGCTATCAAGTTGCTTGAGCAAAGTTCCAGGATTTCCAGGAATTCTGCTGTATTTGTTTTCTAGAGCCCTGTATGCCAGTAGGCAATAAAGAGAGTGCACCTTCAAACCACTAAAGCACAGCTGTGTCATTGAATAACCATGTTCTTAGTGATGGAACAGGAAGCTCTTTGTATTAAATATGAAATTAATACTTACATCTGTAATCAGGTATCAATCTGTTGCTCTTACAGTAGAACTCCCCTTTCCGAAGGGCTTAGATCAGCCGTTACCATTTAGATCCTCATTGAGTTTATGAACCCCAAGGTGCCTGAATTGAAATCCTGATTACTCTAAAGATCTGCTCTCATGTTTTTGTTCTCAATTGGAATTTAAGGTGCCTCAGAAGCCTTTAGCATTTTTGTCCATTGGACTTAAAGCTAATCCTGAACTGTCCTTAACCTCATATGGATCTGGACACTGATTCTTCAACCAGTTTCTAATCTTAATACTAAAAAAATCCTAATCTTTCATTTTTCTGAGTTGAATTTACGACATCTCTTTGTGGTGTTGCACAT
Source organism: Serilophus lunatus (assembly GCA_013399895.1). Taxonomy (NCBI): domain Eukaryota; kingdom Metazoa; phylum Chordata; class Aves; order Passeriformes; family Eurylaimidae; genus Serilophus; species Serilophus lunatus. The sequence continues at coordinate 273,999 of VXBA01004393.1, read as the reverse complement.
TATCAGAATGAGTCTGACTTGTGCAGAAAGGAGCATTAGCTGCCTTATAAAAACAGTATATAAAAAGCAAGTAGGAGGACATCTAATGGCAGGTCTTAACGTAAAGAAGTCCAGTTTTTGGGATCTAGTGATTTGGCCCCACCAGCAAATTGGAGGTGAACCAGAGAAAGTGAAGTTGCAAGGTTTAGGTGGCAGATGTGCTCTTCTTCCAAGGTGAATTGTCAATTTTATATTTAGAATGTGTTTTTCTGTTGCTTTAAAAAGTATTATTAAATATTTGGCTGCTTGCCTTTTCTGAAATTTTTTGGTTTGTTCTCCCACCCCACTGCTGATAAATGTGTCCTTACTCCAGCCTATTGGTAGGAAAGGGAAAACTAGATGGAAGAAACTCAGGTTGCAGGATGGCCAAGAAATATGTCTTTATTTGCTCCCATTTTAGGAAAATTATGCTTGGTACCATCATTATAGAGGCTGGAGTATTAATGACTCTTTTTTATGTCACATGAAAGATTTATTCAGGTTTTTAGTCCTCCGCATCACGGCGTTTAGGATTCCCTACTCTCTTGGGGAATCTCGTGGCTTCTGTAGCTCCTACAACTCACAGCTGATAGTGAGAGCAAGGGGGAAAATAAGTCTTTGGCTTCATAGCCCTCCATCTGGAGACCTACAAATAGGCTGGATTTACCACAGCAACTCACATATCTTTAATTTTTAGTTTATGAAAGACTTTTCCTCTCATTAAGAGACACATCTCCCGAGAGTCACCCAATGAGGGACTCTCTCACCACCCATTTGCTCAAGATTTTTTCCTCTCCACTCCCCCCCCCTCCTAATTTTTTAATATAAATGCACATTTTCCCCTCCTTTTGGGGAAGCAATGTAACTTTTTGTAGAAGAGCGATGTGTGTTCAAATGGCATATTTTCCAGGCGTTCCATTTGATAATTTCCCTGAGATACCAGAGTTCCCTCCTAGCAATGAGTTAACACAACAAAGGGAAATGGGTTTGTTTGCGGGAAGCGGAGGATAACGGTGCCTAAACTTTACTATTGGTGGTGGCGGAGGGGGCGAACGGGAGGAACGGAAAATTGCTTTTTATAATTAAAAAGGGAATCTCAGATGTTTTATATCTTGAATATTTACAATAAAACCTTCAAGTGCTTGTCAAGAGGGTAATGTGTCATTAGCAGGAGCCTTTGCCTCTCTTCTCCTCTCGGACATGACAGTGCAGCAGGATAAGAGAAGAGTAATTATAGTTCAGCAGGGCTGCCAGGTGTGATAAATGGGTAATCAGCACACAGGAGCCCCGGTCCTCAAAGGAGGACTATTACAGTGTTATCAGCTGCAGGCCCGCGTGTGCGGCAGCATCGCGCCGAGACCGACACGGGGCCCTGGGCTGCTCGGCGCGGCTCCCGCTGCCAACCCACCGCCGGCTCCCGGCCCGTCAGCCGCTCCTTTGTGCGCCTGCCACCGGCACGGGGAGCTGCCGGGGAGGAAGGAATGAAAGGGGAGCAGCAGTGCTTTTCGCCTTCGCTTTTTCGCTAGTATTTACATAAAACATTGCCCCGCTCTCCAGGGCACCGCTGCCTCTATGGCTTTCCATGACAAGGTGATGCAGACAGCCAGGCTCCTGTCCAGGCTTTTTTATCCCCCTTCCCGCGGCTTTGACCTCTGCGTGTTTGCTTCTGCTGCTGCCCCTTCGGGCTTAGCTCAGCTGCACTGGGGCAGAGCGTTCTCTTGCAAACAAACTTGGCGATAATCGGCTTCCTGGTGATCCCAAAGTCTCCTCAGGGTTGGACCGCCTCTGCTGAGCTGCAGCTCTGACCGCATCCTCCGAGTGCTGCTGCTCAGTGTGTGCTGGTGATGAGATTTATCTGTTTGTTAATGCTGGGAACGGTCACATATCAGAATTGAGCAAACCGTTTGATTAAAATGAATCAAAACCCAATTCAACCAATCAGTGCAACATTGATCCTCTACTTATTTATTTCCTTTCAAGTTCAGTGCTGCTAATGGCAGCACTGGAAGAGGAAAATTTTAAAATAATTCTTAAAAATAATTCTTGTGAAAAAGAGAAGATTATCTGCCTCTAATTAATTGTTACTAAGGGAAAGGACATAATGTGCCTTGGAAAAACTGAAGGGCCAACACTTCTGATACAAGGTTATTTTTACAATACTTGCATTTTTATCGGTTGATGTATTTTAACTGGAGCCCTGACAATAGTCACAAAAAATTATTACTCTGGCATGGAGCTACTTATCTGACAAATGCAATGCGAATGGTCTTGTTCTTATCAATGAGATCAGATTTCAAAAAAAAATGAGCACAAGGAATGAGGCGTTGCTTTGTGAACAGATAACCTTGCAGGCAAACTCGCAAACCTGAATAAAAGGATGTCTCTATGAAATAATCTGTGCATAAGTGCAATCAGGTCAGACTGTAATAGACAGCGAGGGGGGTGGAATCAAAAGGGGGAAAAACTCATTTCATCACAGTTAATGGCAAGGAAAAGAAGGCAAGGAAGGACTTTCTTTGGAGCGGAGCTGTTACGACAAAGACCAGGGCTTCAGCGTGTCATGCACCATTTGCTGTTGCACTAGCGCTCTTTTCAAGAGCTGTGAAGCCATTATTGTAATGTGAAAAAAGTAGAAAGAAATACTCCCTCCTGGTCACTGGAAGGGCAAATGAGGTGCAGGCTTTTTTTTTTTTCCCTTGGTGTGGTTTTTTTTTTTCCCCTACACTATTTGTGCAGGGAGGTTTCTAGATTCCCCCTGGTAAAGCTCCACTGAGATGCAGGAAAGATCACAGTGCCCTTATAAACAACACTTCTTGGCACTGTTTACCTTCTTTTGTGACTTTGTTGCCTGTGAAGGAGGATAGGAGTGTCAGAGGTCCAATTGCAATGAGCATTTTCCCTACTTTTGTCTTTGAAGAAACAGAACCTTTCAAATATTCTCTAGTTGAAGTTTTACAGTGCATTTCTGTGGTTTGGGTTTTAAATTAAATTTTTTTTAAAAAAAATCTCAGTTCATTCCTGTATGGTAAAGTTATCTAGTGGTGATAATAAATCCAATAGTCTGTGGATTTTGTGTGTTTTATTAAAAAGAGAAGAGAAAGAATCCTTTGTTCATTGGTATAATACAATCCTGTCTCTGAACAGTTCTAATTTGCAAACCAAGTACTTTGTAAATTGTGGAAACCTGGTTATAACTTGAAGGCTAAATAAAATGGGTCATCTATAACTGAAAGTTAAATATAGATGTAAAATAGTGCCACAAATGTCTTTTAAGCAAGAAAAATAAATAAATAATAGGTTTCAGAACTGGCTTGTTCTTGTATAGTTTATGGGTAAAGCGAGATTACACATACAGCCCTGCAGCTGATTCCCAGGACTGCTAAAGTGTGAAGAGCAGGAGTGACATTCTAGTCTTCAATAAATCACTATAAAAATGTTTATGAACCCTACAATTTACTGTCTTTTAAATGCAAATTGAAAGGGGCATCGTCACAAGTGTAAAGGAGACCTGCAGTGGCCTAAAGGAATTATAAAATGTTGCAAAAGGCTTCTGAAATTGTGTGATCTTAAATGGTTCTATTTTAAAAAATGATTTCCCATTTATACTTCTGTGACAGCTTTGTTAATTTATTAAAGAGATCTCTGTGAATTGCAGGAAAGTGTTTATGAAGCTATTCACAGAGACTTGCAAGGAGTTCCAGCTTAGGCACTGGAGGGATGTTTGCTCTTCACCTACAAGTAATATAGAAGGCTATGTAGATTCAGAAATGTATAAAGCAGTAGTCTTGTCTGAAAAAATAGCTCTCCATGCAGTCATCTGCTGTAAAATTCCTAAATAGCATAAATCTACTGGTTGATGTTTGTATTTGATGGTCTTAATAGTTTTTTCCAACTTTATTGATTCTATGATTCTAAGTCCAAATTGACTGAAGAGTGAATCATCTCTTCTGTGCTGTAGCTATGTTTTTGCCAGTGGAAATGAACTAATTTCCACTTATATGTTTATCATTTTATCTAATAAATATTCCTCTTTGTGGAAGCAGATTTAATCTCTATAAATTATGCATTAGAAAAGGAGTTTTCATCAGTTGGATAGGTAGCTTGTTCTTTTTTGTTCTGCTGGTTGGTAAATTTTAAGAGTGGGATTTTTTTTTAGCTAGGAGCCGTGATTTTTCACATTTGGGTAATTGCCACCAAATTTGATTTTTTAATTTTAATAAAGTTTTCAATGAAACAGTATGGGGTATGAATGTGTACAATTGGAACACTGTAATTGTTTGCTGTTTAATTAAACTTCTGTTTAATTTAATGACATAAATGACCACGATGGACTCACATGATACTCATGCTGTGTGTGAGGAGTGTGTAAGTGTGATGCTACTTCTCCTGGTTTTCAGATCTTTATACTCCTTAAGAAAAAAGGTATGAGTATCTGATTTCTAACAACTCTTAATTTAAATGTGCTGCTTTGGCACTGACTGATTTTTTAGCTGTCAAAAGCGGTTGGATAATGGGCTGTCAGGATCCAAAGGCTGTAGAACATCTGCTTGTCTGGCCTAAGCTGCTTCTCAGCATACACATGGTGGAGGATCTTTGGAAACAAAGCTATGTAAATAAATTAATTTGTAGGGTGTGAGTATTTGCATGACTCTTTCCATGGAAAACGATATTGCTTGTCTCTATCACATTGCAGGATTTCTGACACCTAAACAGAGCAGTCATAGTTTACAACTCAATAGCACCCTGCATGTATTGCTGTTCATTTTGTTGTCATGGAAAACTGCCGAAGGGCTCTACCTTGTCCTGCAGCCCCTACGTCTGCCTGGATATTGGCTTTGTAACTGAGTTTAATATGGAAGTATCTTCTTGTCAAGATTAAAAGTGTTGTAATCCAGTGTTTTTGGAAAAATGAACTCCTTTGCTGTTTCAGACCTGTTTGAGCCATGGGCTTGCAGCAGTCAGGACCTAGTGTGGAGTCATTCTGATCCAGCTTCAGCCCCCTCTGTGTCTAAAGTTATCTGCTCGTGTGTCTGTGAAATTAACTGTGAATATGCAAAATTTTTGGAGCAATGCAGGATCAGTTTTTGATGCCTGGGTTTTGGGGAGGGCAGGAACATCTGTTGCTATTCAGTAATTTTCATGCTTATTTTTAACTGACAATATCAGTTCATTGTTTAGAGCAGGTTTTGGAAGAGCTGGGCTAATCCCTAGGAATCTGACTCATCTCTCCACCTTTGCATTGCTAATACACCCATTGCCAATGCCATTTTGGCAACAATGTAGACATTTAGGAATTGTACTATGTGCCCATAATCTCACAAGTTTGAAATTTATGCAAACTCCTCAGAAATCACATCTATGTTCCTTCAACATTGGGAAGGATGAAAGACTAACCTCTGCACAAAGACTCTCAGCAACACTGAATCCAATGGCTTGTCACCGTCTGTACAACTTCAGGCACAATGGAGAATCAAATGAGTGGGGGATTTGCTTAGGAGGAGCACTAGCATGGATGTGATAAATTCTCTTTATAGGATAAAACCTCATTTCTGAATTTTAAGTGAAAGTTATGAGCTCATCAGTGAAGAGAGAGGACTGGTGCATCTCTTTGATAGTTACCCAAGGTAAGGGCAGGTGAACACTTGCCACGCCGTGGTCAGTCTTGACATATTTTACTGCAATCTGGGCAAAAGGAAGTGCTTATGCACAGCAGATGAGTTTTGTTTTCAGGTTATAACATATATGGAGCAGAGTAGAAGACTTTGGAGTGTAATTTCCTTGGTTAAGAGTAAATTGCCTGATATGGTGTTCCACTAGGAGAGTGCAGAAAATTATCCATTTGTAAGTGAGATGGAAAATGCTTCCTTTGTTCATCTATCCTAAAAATATTCTTAATGATTGTGATCCAGAGCTGAGCTATCTAGCATGTTTTGTTTCAGAATCTGTTACTCCAGTTTTACCAATGTCCTGTGTACTCCTAGATGGAGTGAATCCAAGAAGCTGTATCTTGCCTCACTAGTGAGAGGAAGATGCTCTAATCACGTGTGTATTACTTATGTCCTGTATGGAAGACTAGTTCTAAGCTGAGCACTGCCAATGAGCAAGGAGACTGGAGGTCTGTTAACAATTCTCATGTCCAAAAGCAAACAGAAAGAAGATTCAGAGCACAGGCTGTCCCATTTCCTCTCATTCTCCCCCTAAGATGAGCAAAGGTTGCTAAAACATTGCTGATAATGAGGTTTGACCTTCTCATTACCCTCAACCTCTGCCTACAAACCATCTGCACTTAAAATCCCTAAACTCTACCCAAGAGGTTTGAACTTGGAAACTGTTAAGCTTCCAAATATGATGTAGTTTCTGGCATTATTTGCTTCCTAGCCCTTAATTCTCTGATTTTTTAATGTACAACAGCACTCAGTCTCAAAGACAGCGATCTGCCATCACCAAGCCATCATCCCTTCCTCCTGGATTCCTGTTTCTCCCTCCTCCCCTGGCTGCCCAGGGGTAGAAGACAGTGCCCAGTGCCTTTGTGAATGGGCTCTGCTTTGCTAATACGGGGCACTACATAAATGACACTTGGACTGAGTAGATTTGAGATAGCTGGGACCAGCCAGGGATTTAGAGACAGACTATCCTAAAAATCAGTGTCAATACATGTTTGGATGGAATGATCTGAGCACAGTCCTCAAGTCAGTGTCTATTTCAGAATTATAGTCCCTGTTCTGGCATTCCTACCAGGATAACATATTTATTTTGTTAAGTTACTCCGGGTCTTTGGGGCTATGCATTCAAAATTTGTCCAAAATGGCCTTTGCCTTTTAAGGTGCTCCAACTCATTTCTGCGGGTGTAGGTTGAAAACCTGCTTCTATTTGCTTTCTGTGGATGTGTGTGAGTTCCTGGCATTTGTCATCAGTGTCAGGATTTGCCCCTCTGTCCTTGGGCTGGGTTTTCCCTTCTGCTATAAATTTGCAGAGTACTGTGTATCATTTCCCTCCTAGCTGCCACCCTGTGCCTCATAAGTGATTGTACTCCAGTGGGGAAGTGATTTGTATGTATATTTTTATAAAACACTTTGGGGATCCGTGGGGAAGAAAGTTGTTATATAAATGTATTTCCCAGGGGAAAGTAGTGGAAATCTCATTACTTGGAACATACAGCGTATTTAAAAGTAGGTTTGACAAAACACTAGGAAATAAAGGAAACAATCCTGAACTGGCACTGGGATGGTCTAAATGATGTAGCAGATATTTTCCATCTCTAAAGTTTGTCTCATGATTTTATTTAGTGCATTGGAAAAAGGGCATGAGGAATGCTAAAGCCACGCACATATAAAATATCCTTCAGGAACACTGTGGCTTATTTTAATATAACCTTTAGCAAAATACTGTGGTTTGCTTACTTGCTGATTTATTTTAGGTAGTTCAAAATATTTCTATTAGTGATCTCTTTGAAATACTTTAGGTGGTGCAATGGATTTGTAGCAAAACACAGCATGTAACTTGAGTGTACTCTCTGAAGCCAGGTATTTGGTGCCAAGCAAAATTTGTATGTGTAGCTTCTGTTTTAAGCAATTATATGGCATGTAATACACAGTAGAGAAATTAAGTGCAAGTACATTTTACCCTAAGGGATTGCTGTAGCTGTTGGATTTATTTTAAACAAGTTTTGCCCCTCGTACCGTAAGGTTCCTGTAATAAATCACTTATGTAATCACCTACAGTATATTAACAAAAAATTTAAAACAAATAATAAAAAGAAAGTAAATGTCAATGGGAAACAAATGGTAAAGTAAAGGTGTGCTACAGTAAGAAAGCATACTTACCTGCTTGGAGGGAAGTGGTTAAACAGTAGCTGAGGAGTCTAACAAATAGAAGCTGTTCTGTAGCTGGACGCAGCATAATGACTTCACTGCAGTAAACTGCTTATGTAATAAACTGCATGGATGTCACTGGAGAGTAACCAAAACCATCCATCTGAACTGTTTCCCAGCTTACTTAAATTAATAGTGATCTTCTCTCTGAAGGGAAAAATTGAAAAGATACATCAGGAAAATCCATGCAGAGATGTTATGAAATAAGACTAGTGAGGTTATTAAAGAATAAGCCATTCCTGAGTATGGAGAAAGGATCAAGTTCTGATGCTTCAGCCTTCAGAAGTTGGTTATCAGTCTTCAGCCAGGTTATTCTAGCTGCTATTTACTAGTGAAATAAGAAGTGTACAGTGAATGAGTCTTACCTAATTGACGTATAAATTGGCCAAATGGTTTTCAAGACCGTTTATTTTTAAGAAGCCTTGTTTTGACTGCCATAGCTAAGCTACAGTTTTGTATTCCTTTATAAGATATAGTAAAATGACAGCTACAACCAATCAAACTGCATCACTGTGCAATATGTCGGCTCCTTTCAACAAACCTGATTTCCGGAATAACCTTTTCCCCCAGATATTTGTTTTCCTTTGATTCCAGTGATAAGACCCAAAGGGATTTAATTCAGAATGTTCATGAATTCCAGCTTTGGGAAGCCATAAAAAAAAAAGGGAGAAAGAGTGGCAAATCTCAAAACCAACTAAATTGAAATGCAAATTCCAATTTGCCATTTGCAAAGTCTTTTAAGAACTGGTAGCAAATTTTAAAAGAAGAATTAAACAGGGAGATGAACATGGTGATTTTCAGTAGTGCCTTTTGTATGTCAAATAATTTGCTACTTGTTCATGAATGTCCACTGTTTCCACTCTGTATCATTTAATTTCTGTTCATACGCAGTATGCAGAGGGATAATTTACCACTGAACCTCTCACAAGGAGTCAGCCTTGCTTATGCATAGGTTCTTCCTTGTCCCCTTGCTCCGTGTGGCAGTTTATTTTTCGTGTGAGATTAACCTCTTAACCTCCTCTTTCACCCTTATTTCCCTACTCAAAAAACCCAAGCAAATAAACAAACAAAAACCCCAAAACAACCAATAAATCTGCTTTTAATATTTCTTAACATTTACATACTGACCTTTTTAAACACTCCCAGATCTGTCCTGGCAAAGTCCCACCAATGCAGGATCACCTGCCCAATTCTTGAGAGTTTTGTAATAGTTGGTGCTTCCTGTATAAAATAAAAATTGGCATATAACATGGGATCAGCCTTAAAATTATAGTCTCTGGTTTGTTCCTGTGCTCACTGAGCACCTGGGAGTTCAGTCCTTTCCACAACTAGTTGTTTTCCAGTGGGGAGTCCCTCTGTGCTACCTCCTTCTCCTTCTGTAATCTATGGTAGCCTTCCTTTCATTCACTTCTTTAACGTTAGAAACAATATGTAATAAAAAAAAAGAGAAAAAGTGGTCTCCACAAATCTCAATGGATGTGTTCAACAGAATTTAAAGAAGCCTTTTCAATGTATGTTTTAGGAATATGTTTTTTTTGGTCAGAGTTTATTGCATTTAGGTGTACCACACAGATGAGACATTTATGTTTTAATAATTTTTTGTGCTCTAAGCATAGAAAAACAGACTGATTATTTCTTTATATGTTTTGTATTTCTCAAATTGCTGCATTTAAGGTTTTAAAGAAGTGCTAGTGCTAAGTTATATATTTTTAGTTGTAGTCTGCACGTGTCCTCAGCATTTTGGTTTGAGTCATTTTTTTTTTCCTAACAGATGGTTTGAATGTGGTCATTATTTCCTGTAATCAGTTCTTTTTCTCTAGTGCTCTTAGCTGAAAAATTCATATTTATGCTATGAGGTACAAGTAATGCTTGATGATGAGTACAGAAGAGGCTCAGAGATTTTTAAGGATTTTGGTAAGAGAGTAGACTCGCAGAGCAGTGTTGCATGTAGTGGTCATAAAACAAGATGCTTGCATCATTTGCAATTAAATGTATTATGGATAATACAAATATTGTGTATAAAACCATTCTAATGTAGAACTTAATCTTTGTGTTTTCCAGTTTCTATGAAGTAGGGTATATCTAATATCACTTGCTCCTCTTTTTGCTCTTTTACAGCAGACACTGATGACTTGGCAGTAAAATAATATCTTAGACATACTGTCTCTTTCAAAAGGTGTTTTTCAAAGATCATAAAAATTTAAATAAAAACAAATGTGTGAGAGGTACTAAAGACTTCTTTCTCTAGTCCTTTAGATTTTTTTTCTCTGATCTTTTTTTATAACCTATGCTTTCCTATACCAAAGATATTTTTCCTAAGGGTGTGATCTGTATCCCAGACCATTCTGCATCTCAGGCCAAGCAGAGCATTCCCTAACCTTCATCTGGTGTTTACTCATATATTGCAATGCAGAATGTGAAGACCATTTTCAGAATTTTTTTTTAAACACATAAAAATTGTTACGCCTGTGCAGTTCAGTAATGACAAGGAAAAGGAAAACTGGAAGGAAAATCTGTTCAGGTTTCCATGCTGTGGGATGAACATATATGCTAAATATAGTGACACAACTGGATCACAGACTTTGGACCAGTCATCCTTGGCAGTCATGTTTAATAAGAGTGATTGTCATGAACAAACTCAGTGTGGATGTTGAATAGTGTCTCCATCCCTCACACCAATTATCTCTATTAAGAGTGTTTCGCTTTTATTAACTTTGCTTTTCCAGATTGCATTAGAGGCCCCTCTTGAACTATTGGAGACTTTTACACCATTAAACACCAGAAAACACCATCTCTCTCTCTTTTAAACTGGTGCTACCTGCTGTAAGCAGGCATAGAAACACAATAAATCCCTAAGAATGACATACCTGGAAGTTGTACTTGGCAAAGTCTGTGTTGGTATTCTTTCCTTAGTTTGATAATTAATATTTAATTGTTCTTATACTTCTAGAAAGTCTGTAGTCCTAGAAATTAGCTTAGTTTGCACTGCTTGGTTTTATTTACTGTCATTGAAATTAGTGGTCATGCAAGGCAATGGTCTTAACAGGTCTAAGCATTAAAGGTCTCACTTTTTCTCCAAAATCAGAGTTAAATCAGACTTAAGTGCAGGATTCTGCCTTGGTCTTTAGACAACACACACCCTAAGCAGAGGAAGAACCCTCCTGTCTGTGGGAAGTCCATAATCTCTGTGCTCAGGTAGCATCGGTGTTGATGGTGTTTTCTAGTCCATGAAGAATTACTTGGAGACACCCATATTGTTGACTTCCAGGTAACTATCAGAAATGGGTTTAGTGAGAACTGAGGTGACCAATAATCAATATTTTCTTTTCCATCAGTGACTCTGCTGGGCAGTCCAGTCCCTTTGATTTAAATCTAATCTCTGGCTGAAGTGTCAGCAGACACAATTTTTGAAGGAGTTTCCATTTCCAGCCCATTCATCTATGTTTCACCTCATGCAGTATAGAAAACAAAATGAAAACCATCCTCATCCTGAAAGAAAATTCACATTCCCCACAGCTAAGGGGAACATCCGTGAATGAGAAAATACTTATTTTATTTATAAGAAGTCCCTTTCCAGTACCCAAACATCACTATTCAACTTGTGAGGTTTCAAGAATAAGCTGTATTATGGAACAGGCAACAAAACCATTGGTAGGTCTTACTTTATCTGAGTCAAAGAGAGAAAGTATGGAATATCGTTGCCTTCCCCATGGAAAAAATTTCAGTTTCCTTCCCCCCTCACACTCTACTCTGTAAAATTCATTCCTCTGAGAGAAATTCAAATCTTCTCTGAGCACGGCAAGGACATTATGGAGACCAGGCAGCATATTTACATATTCTCATAACCATAAACATATATTTTTTCCATTTGTGCCGTTATGTTCTCCATTCATATTCTAAGTGGCAAAAGCTTTTAGCTGTGATTGGGCCCAGTCCTCAGTGGACAAGAACAGTCTGTATCACATGGCATTTATTAATCTAAAAAAGTTGTCTTTCAAAACATATCTAAAAACATATGGGAGTTATGTGAAGCAAAGCAATTGCAAGTTCATTTGTTATTTCAACAAGCTCATTTCTTATGATTTCTGTTGTATAATAGATGGGGAAGTGTTTGCAGGTTGTTTGTTGTCATATATTTTTCATTTGGTTCCTTGGGTTAAGGCAGTGGAAGCCTGAGCTGTACCCTTCTCAGAGGAGTGGATGATGTTACACCATCTATAGGGTTTTTCACTTCCCTTCTCATTCTTTTGTCAGCTAGCACTTGAAATGTTTTTCAGGCAGTAGTTTAGAGACTGTGGGTTCTGCAGTGGTCACTAGGGATGAAGTGATCCTCTGAGGAGCTGCTCTCAGCATTTGAGGTTCTAGGCTGGTAAAGGTGTAGTTCTCTGTCTGGGAAGGCATTTGCAGAGTTAGTGAGTCCTGGGGCATATCGAGCATGAGAGGTTTTCATCACCTTCCTCAGTAATCCTTTATTAGCAATGGCTCATCAGTCACTCCTACAGTGGTTTTATGAAGTATTTGTATACCATAAGATATTTATTTTACAGCAGCTGAATATATGCATTTCTCCAGAGCCTATTGTCTGTTATATCAGTGTTCCTTAAGGAGGGAAGATACATCACATAGTTGTTGCTTGTCATTTTTAGTTTTGGTTTTGTCTAGCACTTTCTGTTTATGTGCTATCAACAACCTTTTCCATGTTGAATGGCATGAATACTTTTTTAAGCTGAGAACTAAGCTATGATTCATAAGGATTGCTTTCCTACCTACAGCAAAATGTTCCTACCTGATGAGAGACATCCTCTGCTTACTTCTGATTGTCACAAGCTGAAAAAAAAAAAAGTTAAATTAAAGATATGAATGAGTTGGTAGCTGTGTAAAGGATGACAACACTATTGTATGCCTTTGGAGATCTGTTAGTGCAGGTGCCAGAAATTTTGCACAGGAGAAAGTGTTTGACCTTCATGATGTATGCACCTGGTGATGATCTGGCTGTGGCAAAGCTATATTTTCATGTAAATTTTATCTATATGACCAAAAAGAAATTGTACAAAGATATGCATTACATATATTTTAACCTTATAATCCTTTTTTCATTGCTGCCATTAACTTTAATTTAAAATAATGCAGGTCAATATGATGGATTGAGTGGCTTATTAATTATATTTTTGCACCAGGAAAGAACTTGTGAGGTCAGGCTTATTAAATGGGTAGAGAATGAGAGAAACTCACCTCACGCTGGTTCTGAAGTGGGACTTGAGTGGACTATGTGTTGATAGAAAATGTGTGCAGAGGAGAGATGAGAGCTTGAATTTTGCACTCCACTGCCACCAGAGCTGGTGGGGACTGGATGAGGAGTATTGGATACAGACACATCCATGACCCACTAGACTCCATGTGTTAGGAATGGCAACGCTGCTGCAGCTTCTGTAATAGTTGCAATCACACACCAGCTCTATGGGTTGAAGTGGAAGTATACATTTTTTTCCTTCCCTGAAGAATTTCTAGTTAGCTGAATTTTGTGTAGGAGGGATGTAATTATCACCTCATCTGTGAATCTGGTCAGAATTATTTTTACTTTCTCAGTTGTGTCTCTCAGAAAAAATGAGAATAGAATTAAATGGTACATTAACAGTTTATAGTTACAGACTGTTATATATATATATAGTTATAGTTTTAGGTGTATAGTGCTTGGATTTTTGGTAAATGTTTTGGATTTAGGGTTTGTTTCTTTTTTTTTTTGCGCACAGGAGAGTGTGACGTGCATCATTCTTGTCTGACATGCTTTGCTGTAGGCAGTAAAATTGAGCTGACAGTTCAGTTGATTTTGTTAGGAATACCTGGTCAGAAATATCTACTGCATGCTCTATGATGGCTTTCTTTTTAAAAAGAATAAATATGAAAAAAGTAGTTTGATATATCATATTCTCACCACTCCATCTGACATGCCATTGAGTTGACTTTGCTGAGAGCTATCCCATGTTTCATACCCTTGCAGTCTTCAGAGCCATTTTTGAGGCAGCTCAGATATTTCACTGCCTTTTTATTTATTTTTAAAGGGTGTCAAAAATCCCTTATTTTTCACGTATTTCTTTTGCTTTTTAAAAGAGTGTCAGAAATACCATATTTCCCATACATGCTCAACCCAGGGTGGCCTCCCTCATTTGTCAGCTGTGCTGGAGCTGGCATGACAAACCCTGGTAATGTGGATAGTTTAAGGCATGAACAGCCATCCATTAAAAGAGGAACTGAGCTACTCAAGTTTGCATTTTTAAGTCATGCTCTGAGTCAGACCAAGAGCAAACTGAAGCTTGAAAATAAGTGAGGGAAACTTTGGGAGCTACACAACCAAAGAGCAGGAGTCACGAAACAGCAAACAAGTTTACAGCCCAGTTCTTCAAAAGTTGTCCAGGGAGTCCTGTTTTACTATTTCATGGATGAATGTGTAAAATGTGGAGAACAGCAGCTGTGCAAAGAAAAATAACAAACTGATAATCAGGCTCCTGTTGGCATTAAATAGTCGTGAGAGTCCAGTGATCCAGGGTATCATAACTACTGGGTAACATGAAATATCTCCCAGTGGCAACATAAAATTCCTCTCATCTTTAGGAAGGTCATAGGGGAGAGCTCTCCTGATCTTCTGATGATATCCAGTACCATTATTATCTTTTTTAATCCTAATCCAGACAGAGTTATACACTCCTGTATTACCTAGGCATCTGTTCCTACATGGCAAAATTAGTTCTTAAGAGTTTGGCTGCCATTTGTATATAATATTTACATACATAGCTGAACATTAATGACAACAAAACATGCAGTTAAAGGACTGATGTTCTTACAAAGCCTTTATTGACCAATATATCATCTCTTCTGTTTTGAAAGAGTGCAGGCTTCCTAGAGATGCTCACAAAAAATTACTCTGAAAGGATGCAGCTTAAAATTGCTTCATGGCTGATAGTTTGATTTTTGTTTTCTTTGAATGCTACAATATAGCATTCATAAAACTTAGACTGTAAGCAATCTAAATATGTGGGAATCAATGTCTATAACAAACTTTGAGCTGGGATGGCCCTATTTCTTCTTTCTTTACTCTGACATTTGCTTGTCGGTGCAAAATATGCATTACAACATCATAAAAGGAGTGGAAGAGTAAGAATGCTTGTGGACTGAAGTCTCCAGCTTGATCAGTTCCAGGACTCTGGCAAAAAGCGTAGGTTGGGCTAACGAGTGAGTAATCATATCAGGAGAAAAATCCCAGTTTTGTACTTTATGGAATTGGAGGGGCCCTGTTATATCTTGCTAGAGTTCTGTCATGTGAATATCTCTATTCCACTTCACTTGCCTCTCTCTATCAGGCTCTTGAGTTACAAAGCAACGAAACTGCATAAAAGGGGCTTGGAATCCCTGATTTCAAATGATACAAAACTAATCTTTAAATCTACCAGTATTTTTTTATATTTTAGCTGCTAAATTCCTGTCACAGTGGAACTGAGGAAGAAAAAGCGAGATGGTTATCAGAATTGTGTGATATTAACTTCCATTACTTCACAACCTGCTGTGAGCAGAAATGCTTAGATGTAAAAGCAAACAGAAATCCCTGCCAAGAGGGAAGGTGTTCCAAATGCATGGGGTGGGGTTAACATCAGAAAAGGTGCCAGTTTGGAGACGAGGAAACTGTGTGTAGGCTGTGCCATAATGAATGGTTATTTTTCTGCAAGTCACTTTGTACAAAATGAAAATATTTTCTATTTAGAGGTGAAGGCAAAAACCCCTCCAAACTCTGATTCTTTTCCTCTCCACCTGAAGATCAATATTTTTGTTTAGGGAGCATATTCTCACTTGATAAAATGCAGAGATCTCATAGTCAAAGCACCCAATACCAAGCACTTATTTTCTTTAAAATATTTAAATTAAATGTAAGTATTCAGGACTGTTGAAAACACTGTCCTTGTTCATTTAGTAAGCCATATGATATATCTCTCTGTTTGTTTCAAGAGAAAGCTTTCAGAGGAGCTTACTCAACATGTATATACATATAGTCCTCATATAGATACACCTGTAAGCACTCACTGGAAATGTTGAAATGGCTGGAACAAAGGAGGGAAGGTTTCCTTCCTCAGACAGCTGGGATAACTCAATTGTAGGTCTTAGGATTTTTGTGTTAGGGCTGGAGGCTTCTTCCTCCTTAACTGTGCTTAAAATTGGAGAAGAGCCAAACTGAGAATATTAGAAGAGAAAAAAATTAATGATAAAAGAAAAGGAGAAACCTCAGCCCTATAAGTAAATGCCACTTACTCTGCACGGGAGACACTATTAACTTTTAGAAGTTATAGGAGTGAAATTTTTAACCTTTTAATAACAGAAAACAAGAATATGGGCCTTCATATCATCCATTTAATTCAGGAGATCTTGGAAATTGTATTCTAAAATGTACTATTTAACACTGAAAGGAAATGATACAAAATGGTGCAAAGAAGGTAATATAGAATGCTGCTTAAATATGTATTGTGTTATACTTCCATATAAATGTTATACTGGAAAATCTTTGAGAGAGGTAGCCTGCCCTTTAAACCTTTAGGCATTTATGGCCTTAATTATGCTTTTCACCAAGATTTTGCATATTTAATATTTCGTTTTAGAGCTTTCAAGAATCTCAGTTATTAATTCCACTGAGGATTTATAGGTCCTCTGAATATCCCCTAAGTATAAAGATTGTAGACTCATCAAATACTGTTTTCTTCCTTTAAATTTTTATGATTTCTATATCAAACAGGCAACTGCAGTTTTACAGTTAAAAGTGCAATATTTATCATTTGGGGTTCTCTTTACCTTTCCAATTCCTCCATTTCTGCACGGAAATTTGTATCTTCGTATGTGGTTACAGAATGCAACAATCTCTAATTTAGAAGAACAGGCAGTTATTTTTCATATTGTGTGGCCAAAACAATAGCATCTCACCTAAAGATGCTATTTATAAAGTGAGCTACCTGAAATGGAGAACACTGCTAACCAGAAGCCTATGAATAAGTCATGGAGCCTAATTTTCCGTTATTACAGCCATTGTTTAAAAATGCATGTCTAGCTGGGACTTTGTAATGATTTTGTATTACTTAGAAAAACTAGTACATTTTTTTCCCCTCAGTTATTTCATTACTTCTTCATTAACTTTTCTCTCTTCCAGTGTTTGTAGGACTTCTGAAAACCAATTGGACAAAAAAAAAAAAAAAAAAAGAACAAAAAAGAAAAGGATTTTCTTTTTTAAATTACCTCTGAGACTATCAATGCTTTAGATATTTTTATGCTTCTTTCTTCAAATACTTTCACCATGTTATGCCTTGGCATCCATAGCAAAACCCATTAGCTGTGACAGGTTAAGATGCCTCTGCAGGGCTTCACCACAAAGGAACTGAGTGAGTGCCAACCATTATTCCTTACAATGTACCACACCATCTTTCCAAAAAAGGCCAGATCTATAATTCTGCTCTTTACTCTTCAGTCCTGCGAGGGAAGCTGTTCTGAGAATGTTCTCAGTTGCTTGGTAAAGTATTTTTTAATCCTGGCTATACCATGGTTTTGGTTCATTAAACCATAGGCAACAAGGACATTTCTCACTCAACGGATCTTTTTTCTGCAGCTCATATGTAATTGTTATAGGTTTAGAGAATGGTCGTAGATGGAAGACACAATATCCTAATTCAGTTGAATTTCACTGACTGTGGAAACTCCATAATCAATACGAGGCAACCTGTACTTTCTGCATGTTGTTGTACTACTGATCAGACAGCAAACCAACCCTCTCCAGCACTTAAAAGTTTTCTCCAAACTTTTTTGACCTCTTGCCAGATATTGCCATAGAATGTGTTCTGGGATTCATATTCCAGATCCTCTATGAGGATTATGCCTTACTGTGTCCATTAACGCCATGAATATTATCCTCACTTTAAAGAGGAGTCAGATGAGGCACAGGAAAACTAAGTACTTGTAGGGAAACACAGGCAGAGCTAGAAATAGAATAGGTTCAGCTCTCCTGAATCCCCACTCTGTTCCCTTACCCATTCTTGTTCTCAGGCTTCTAGTTATCAAAGGGGTTTTGAAAATTCTATTACAGTGAATATTCATGTCGGGAATAACTGATAGCAGAGACTTGCTTCCCACTTCTGTGATTCCTTCTTGTAGTGCTGAGCATCTGCTTGCAGAGGCCTTTATATGTTCCTGCTGTTGCTTCTCTGCAGAAAACGAAGACTTTGGTTTGGAAATTCAGCACAGCTACATCCTACTCTGGTTGACAGTGAAAATGCCAGCTGTTGCTGAAAAGATGTGATCTCAATCAGGTCTAGAAAGCATGAAATGTGCCACTTTTTCCTAGTGTGCTCCATTCCCTGAATAACAAGAAAGCTAATTAACATGAGATGGTAAACAAGTTGCAGTATCTGCTAGTTCAGTGATGCCGAGTCCTCTTTAGCATTCTCTTTGCTTCCATCCACCACAATAAATTCAGATAAGTAACTGGAACGTTCAGTTGAAAAATATCCTGACTTTTAGTGTTGCATAACTTACATTCTGACACATCATCTAAGATTCTGGTACAGAGCACCCCACAAAGTGCTGCAGAAATATAAAGAGAACTAGAGTTAGGTTGTGATGTCACCTGTCCATTCTGAAATTTTGACAAATGTGTAATAGTTGGGATTTCCTCTTTTGGGAAGGTAATTTTAATTATCCATCCTTCTAATACACTTAACTGCCTTCATAACTCTAATTCTAACATTCTCACATTGCTAAAAATCCAGTTAATTTTAATTCCATTTTCTAAACCCAACAGTGCTCTGTTACCTGCCATTAAGGGATTATTTAGCAGCTTTAAAATTATATTGCAGGTATTAAGTTCCTGGATGTAGGCCCTGATTTTTTTAGGAAGGACAAGCTAACCTGAAATTCATTAACATTTTAAGAATTAATAAGTTTAAAAAAAATTCTAAATTGCTTCTTTGTTTTTAAAATCAAACTTTTTTTTCCCAGTATTTTGTAGACATAGATTTTACCTAAGCCTGGTAAATATCTATGAAGAAAGAGTGAGCTGTGCTAAAAAAAGGAATGAAAAACTGTTTCCACAGACACTTGTTAAGCTGAGACTCTCAGAAGACTTTGACTCTCTAAATGAGTATCATGAAGAATCATTATACAGAAATGAAATCTATTGTCTCTTTCTGAAACTTCATCCAACCCGTCTTTGCAGGTCATGAACCACTTCTTATACATCACACCGTTGCTTCAACACAACATTTATTCTTAGAAGTTACTGTGTAGAGTTGTGGCTCTGTCAGTGTGGGCTCTCAGTCATCTCTTCTCATTTTCACACTGAAATAAAATTATTGCTCCTCCTTACTTCAGTGGATATAAGATAGCCAACCCCTCTGAGACTCATGAGAGTTTCTTCTTCCACATGCAACAACCAGCAGAGTAGCCAAAGCCTGTGACAATTGTTCCCATTTGCATCTATTGAGATGAATACTACACATACAATGTCTTCTATTACAGCTTGTGGGGGAGAGCTGGGGGAGAAAACAAAAAGCAGAGTTTAAAAGTTCTGGATACATTTCTAGGCTAGCAAAGGTAAACCAGCTTCCTTTAAGTGTTTACATTGAAGAGAAATGATGGAGGAATTACTAAGAAGAAAAACGAGTAGTTCAGGAAAGACATTTCTTCAACTTAACATCTGAGGGGAAAGCTGCACTTCAGAGGTTTTTTTGGGGGAGTTGATTGCCTGGGGTGTGTGAAATCCTGTTGCTTGAGTATCGCTTTGGATGAGTGGTTTCCTCTTGGATGTCCTTCAGTTCCTCATACCAAGCAAACCATGCTGTTTCTCTGCTTTTTTTCCTGGGAGTCTTGAATCCAGGCTTAGGTTGGTGGTTCAGTTTTCATGGGAACTTCCCAAGCAATGGGGTCAGCACAACTGAGGTAGAAGGGTGTCATGGAGAAGGTGTGAATGAGCTTGAGTATAACTCCAGGTAAAGTTACTCAGGAGGGTTTGACACTGTGTGACCCAGGTGAATCTGAGATACAGGCTAGAACCTTGTTGGAGAAGGATGTAGAGCAGAAAAGGCTTTGTGATGATCCACAGGGTGTGATCTAAGGGGCATCTAGAGCAGCTCAGTTGACTAGTTGAGATTGAACTTGCACATCAGTATGGATATATCCTGTGACTTTCGGTGATCTCACTCTGACCTGGCCTAGGAAAACATGGGCTGTAGCAAGTCATCTTAATTATCCATATCTATGTTTACAGATAGAAAAGAAATATAAGAAATGTAGCATGCTTCCTGTGAATTATCGGGGGATCAATTAATTATTTTTTAATAAAACATGAGGATACTTTTTATTAGAAATTCATTTTTTATAGTAGTATTTTTAATTTAAAGTTAATGTTTAAAATCTGTTAAATAATTAAAAAAAAAGGATATGCTTGAACATATTCCGCTGATAGTGCACTGTGTCAGTAGATATTCCAGGGCCAGTACTGTGGCTTGAATGCAGATGATTCATTCATACTTCAGGCGCACTTGGTCCACGAGTCCTTAAAAATGTCAAGTCCATTTTGACTCAGTAGTGCCATCTAAAAGTTTACAAGGTGCGAAGTGTTTCTCAAAACGAATGAATGGAGAATTATACTGGAAGATAAAAGTGGCTGCCTTGAGCCTGGCTGCCTGTGGGGAGAAACACTCTGTAAATGAATAAGGCAGAGCGAGTGGTAGGAGTGCAGCCACCTTTAGAGTGAATGGGATAAGGGAACATTGCCTACATATCGCATATTTCAAGGAAGTTATGGTTGAATCCACAGCCTGAGAGCTAATGGCCAAAATACCCTATTTTGAGCAGGACTTGGCTACAGCTTTGTCACTTTGGGCTGGCTGTTACTGGAGTATCCACTCTGATTCTGCTTACTGTGTTTTGTACTTTATTTCTTCAGGTTCTTTCTCTTTGGTTTGAAATTAGAGCAGAAGCCATGAGTCTGCCCTCGTCTGCTGCTAAGGGGAATCTTTGTTTTATTATAGCCTTTTTCAGCTTGGGAAACATCAGCAGGGCTTTCAGGGCAGGATGTCCTGCTCTCTGTGTCCTTTTCTCTACTGCTGCAGAGTCTGCACAAAGCAGTTCTTGATTCCAAATGAACAAATTGGCCATTTTCATACAGTGCTATCAGTATTTGATACTTTGTTAGAGCTGGGAGTTGACTGTGTCAGGCTCTTTTGAAGATGCTAGAAATTATTTTATCTAAACATAGGTGAAGAAGTAGATGTCTCAGAATTGTCTTGTTTTAGCACATAATCATCATAGAATTGTTTGGACTGGAAAGAACTTTAAAGATCATCCAGTACCAATGCCCATGCTATGGGCAGGGATACCACTCACTAGATCATATTTCAGTATCTCTTATATTCGTTCCTTTTCACTCAGGGTTCATCTTCTATTTGCTCTCTCTTTCTGAGAAAGTGTCTCATTGCTTCAACGAAGGGAATTTACAATGTTTAACATAACATTTTACTGAGAAGCACAATAGACAAAGCTGTGTGTTTTTATTCCAAGTTTTTATGGATTCTGATTTGCTAGGCTTGTCAGTACAGAATCACTCCAGAACATGGCACTACATATCCACACAGGAAATTAGTTGCATTTAAATAAAATAAACTAAAATAAACTAATAAATAAAAAGGGTATTTTGAGTGCAGTGTAGTAAAAATGTGTAAGGAAGTGGAATATGTTGTGATCCATGTCCAGGTTTTCTATTTAAACTTGAAGAATTTGACTGGCCTGCTGGCCATGAATGACTGTGAGTTAAAGAGTCATTTGGCTACAATTAATCCATGCCCTGGAAACAATCAAGAATTGTTCCCTACAGTATATTTTATAGTATTTTTGTCTTGTGATTGAGGGTAAGCTGCAGTCATGAGATAACTGGGTGCAAGTTCAATTCACATGCTAACTCTAATTCCCAGGAGAGTACTGTAGAGACATTATATTAAAACTTTCTGTTCTGTCTGTACCTCCGAGCATTATTACCAGGCTCTGTAGACGTGTATGTACAGCAGCCTTCTGCTGGAGTGAAGTCCATGTCTGAGGCTCATACAGCCAAGTCCAAAGAAAGATGAATCCAAGAAATGTCTTCCTCTGCTTTCCTTTGTTCTCTAAGAAGTCTTTATATTCTTTATATTAAACAAACTTAATTCAAAATTCTCAAAGTACCTTGTGAATCCCACTGCCACAGGCAGATTCTCATCATTTGAGTACAGTAATCACTCCTGAAGTTGTTAAACATGGTTTAGTTATTTCTATTTTTAAATATTCTTTAAAGCAATTAATCAAAAATATGCCAGATAAGATTTTTAATTAATGAACTTTCAGTATTTTCTAAAGTTAAAAATAAATGCTTCAATCAAAACTAAAATTCCTATGGAAGAAAACCAAATATAAGTATCTATTTTGGTTCCTAAATAGCCGTCTCCCAGACGGCACGTGATGGCTATCTTGTTTACATGATTTCAGAAGATAGCTTTGACCACAAGCTGGAGTGCAACTGTTTTTACATACTTTTGTCTGTGTTTAGCATGGTTTCCTTTTTATTGGCCGTGTGATACGTTATCTGTCTTCATTATTCCTTAAAGGCGTGCCTCACTCATGAGGACAAAATGCAAGCTCATCTCAGCCCATGGAGTCAGGTGACAAAAATCACTTTTGCAATTTAGGCATAAGCTTCCTTCCACATCTGACCTTTTACTCTTGAGCAGGGAAGTTTATTGACTCCATTTCCTAGCAGTAGTAACTAGCAGGGCCTTCTTTTCACCAATCAATCCATATAATTTTGTGAAGAAATAGAGCGTGCTGGTTGTTTGATTGATTTACACGTTATTTATCTTTTTCTGCCCAGTTTAAATTGGTCAGCCTGATCCTATTCGTATGATAAAAATCATCGTGTCTCAAATTACTTACTCAATAAACTGTGGGTTTGTCTATTATTAGTGATCATTAGTGTTATAATACAGCATGAAAATTTAGAGCAAATTAACTACATATGCAAGCTGCTGGGCTCATCTGCAGTTAATCATAAGCATACTGTTCAAGTGGGCAGAGGATTTTGCAAGAATATTTCCAGGAAGAATTTGTGGGAGGAGAGCTAAATATCCTTGGGTTGTTATATTTTTTTTTTTTCCACACCATAATCTTGGCCTCCCGAATGAATGTTTATCTGAAACATAGTCAATGGCTGAAAGTACAAAAGAGAATTATAGCTCAAATTAAAACAGCTTCTCATGCTGCCAATTCCAAGGCCCCAAATTTTTATGACCATAAATAATGAATGAAAGTTCCATGTTGGTACAGCCCCCACAGCCTCCCCTGCAGACTTGACAAGGCTCTTAGTTCAATCATTCCCCTTTAATAAAGGCTATCATAGCCCTAGAACAGAACGATGTGGTGGGATGTACAGCCTTGCATGTTATCTGATGATGACACACACACTGAGCACCGTGAGTTATCACTTCCAGTCACTATTATTTCCTATGAAAATAATAGCTTCCAGTTACCGTGGGTTGCTCTGAGATTGCCTTCATACTGATGTAGATTAAAAGTGAAGGGATTTTCTGATAATTGCTGGTTTGTCTGGCACAAGAAGGCACAGATGGAGAGAGGTTTAATGTAAAAAGAAATCATTAGGAAACAGTTCTAGCTTTCTGCAGTTTGCAATGCCCATTCCTCATCTTTAAATACCACTGTGAGCTTCAGATAGGATCTGGTGACTGGGACTGGCTGGTCATCCTGGAGATGTAAAACATAATACAGCAAAGATGCAACATAAATATCCATGAACTCAAAGAGTTAATGCACCTTAGAGTGCTTCCTTCAGGTCTACATCTGTGAATATGGCCTGGGAACATCCACAAGATGCCTCCTGGGACACTTCAGTAGCCACCAGATGCAATGGGAGGTCCTGCAGGGCCAGGTGCTGGTGGGGTTGTCTCTGCACCACTGAATGCTGACAGGCCTGACTGTTTCTAAGGATACAGCCCATTTTGGTTTGGCTTTGCGTATTTTTAGTGAGGTGAATGAATCTGTTGGGGAAAAACAACACCCTGGGCTTGCCAGGATTGATGTGCATGTGTGGCAGATCTGCATGCTCTTGGTTTTCTTACTAAAATCTGCCAGGAATCTACCACAGCAATACAGCTGGAAATGGCTTCCCCAAAAACATGAAGAATATCTCACATGCAGTGTTGTCAGGAGCTATTTCATGAGCTTCTGCTTAAACCTCCAGGCTGCAAGATCTACGTGTGAACACTCGTTCTGAGATGCAAGGGTTTCCAAGGTAGTTTTTATTTCCCAGATTTTTAACAGAGGCCTTGTTTGTACAGTGAAAGTGTCCTCCTGCAGGTTCACATGCGCCCACAGTGCTTCACTAAATGGCACCTACCAGCTCATTTGGGCTTCTCTTGTTGGTAGAGATCAGAGTGAAACTCAAAATCCTATTTTGAAGGCACCAGGAGATGTTTTTAACTGCTCTGCCACTCTACCCCACAAGAGATCAATAGACACTTGTTAAAATGTCATGTTCTATTACTTATATTTCTCTTTTTCTAGTGCAAGACAGCTCCATCCATCCATCCATCCATCCATCCACCCACGCTAGAAATAAGTACCTTTGGCATACTTCTTGCTGGAAGTCCCAGCAGCTTGATTTACCTTTCTCCATCCCATAACTGTCCACCTAAAGAAATCCTGTCTGCTCTAGGGGAGAGGCCATGCCCTCACCAGTCATTGTTGGCAGCAGCTTACCTGTGCAGGGTTCCTTCTGCTGTTGGGGAGACACATATGAAATATTTCACTGTCAGTGGAGTAGGGAGTGTACTGATGGCAGAACACCAAGTCAGTGAGTTTTATCTCTGAGCTTCACATACAAGCACTAACTTCAGGTTTCACCCTCAGATGGTATTTCTTTTCCCACAAACATCCCGCTCCATTGGGATGTTCCGCTCTTGGCTGGAACCTGGATAGGGGGCTGTAGCAGGAAGGTGGGGGTGGCTTTTTGGCCCTTTTTCTGTACTCTCCTTTGGTGAAGCTGAGGGAAGCATTCAGCTGTGCTGCTTGCTCTGCAATGCAGATGGAAGTCCTCAGTTTGAAGCCCCACCGCCAGCTCCCACACACATGCTGGCACACCTGGATAACAGCTCTACCTGTTTACAAATTACCCCAATTTTCTGCTTGATTCAGCAGTAACTGCTTACCCTCCCCCGTGATGTAATTAGGCCTTCAGAGTTCATGCATGCCTATTATGATCTCTCTTGTGTGTTGCCTTTTTTTTCTGTAGCCGTAATCATATATATATATATATGTATTAAAATTTCTTATCAATTGTTCAGCTAAATTATGCACAGTGGGCCATGCTAGCCCTCCATTAACATAAAGTATGCTAAACAACGTGTTTTCTTTCTGATAATTATGCTCTAAAGTACCAACTGCTTATTCTAGTGAATTTACCTTCCTTCTTTTTGTTTGTATTTCTTCGAACTTTTAGTTGTCTTCACGGCAGGGCAAGTGCTCCTTCTGCTGTCAGTGAACTAGCCTAATTATCTTTCCTATTATCATCAGAACTTCCAGCTGCCTAATAGCCGGGCACTCAGTGTTGAAATGAACTATTATAGTCCGTCCAAGATGATTGTTGTTTGATCATGTAGAGATCTTTCCATCAGTCGGAACAAAATATTGCTTCCTAACCCCATCAAGGAGTTAATTGCATGATGCATGTAACAGAGCTGTGGAGAGAAGCATTTTGGAAAATCTTGTCTGTTTTGCTGGTGTTTCTTTAGCATCTGTGCCAGCCTGGCCGCATCTCTGAACTTTGCTTTGTCAGAGTGAGTTCGCAGTTATAGCAAATAGTCAGCAAAAATTTCACAAAATCAAGGTGTAGAAGATCTCCCAGCCCAGAGCCACCTCCTTTATCAACTGAAAAGCAACTGCCCTGCTCTGCAGACCTAAACAGCTGGATGAGAGTCCAGCTGTTTGAAAGCATTAAACAACAGGTTTAAGCCCAAGGAACATTTCCAACAGTCATTTTATAGAGAATTTAATTTTGAAAAATTTGTCTTTTGTCTTCAGGTATTACTGGACACTTCAGACATGAATATCCTATTTAGGATTTTCTAAAGGTAATTTGCTTAACTTCCTACAGGCCTTGTGTGATGAGAAAATGCTCTTTGATACAGCGCAGTCAGCTTTTGAAGTGTTACATAGCTTACGCAGCTAAAAATAGGTAAAGCAATTCTTTGGAAAACTGTTAAAAGCAAGAGGTTTCATTTTACCTTAGATAAGGGTGAGTAACAACCTTAAGAAACTAGAACAATCTGTTTCTTTCGTTGCCCACAAGATCAAAACAGGCATTATCTTCAAGATACGAGCGTTGTTATTTTTTTTTTCAGTGGTGAATGAGCCAATGGAAATGTTATTATTCTTCATTATTTTTTCTACCCAGAACAGGAATATCTGACCATAGAGAGTGTTACTGATATTTAAGGGTACTCATTATCTCCTAGAAACCGCCCTACGGCACCATCTCAGCAAAAAATTGGGCTAGGAAAGTGTTGTGTTCTTTTTGGTCCTCATTGTACTCCTCTGAAAACTCTTTTTATTCAGAAAAAAGGAATTTTCAAAGAAGAAGGGTAGTGTTGTTTATAGTACACAGCCTTGGACTTTTAATGAATGTTCACATGATTTGAGATGAGGAGAAAATAGTGTGCAGCACACTGGAAATTACATGCACTTTCAGAAGAAAGAAATCTAGATCAGAAAGAAGCATCAAAAAAAAACAACAACAAAAAAATTTTTAGATTATCATGAAGAATTTCAGACTATTTCAACAGTACCAGTGTAAGATTTATAATGAGGCTGTCTTGGACTTTTTATTTTCATGCAGTTGACTGAAACATTTTAGCTTTTTATAAATTTAGGTCAAGATTTAATTTTCACTAGTTAGAACAAAAGCAGAGCTGTTCTAGCACAATGGCAGTTGCAGAGGCAGGAGGCTGAGTTGTACTAGAAACATGAGAAAATAATATGGGTGTCAATTTTGAATATGTAAAGTTGTGCCAGTGTGTGAATGAAGATCCAATTCATTTTTATGAAACTTTAGACTAATTAGTTTTATAATTTGCACAGTAAGGTAATGTAAATGTATTGCTGCTGCTTGACTTTTTTCTTAATCCTTTGAGTGAATATTTAATCTTTTTTTATATATTAGAATTAAAGCAACTTGGAAGATATGAATAATTAATCTAATTATATGCCGATCACTTTAATTTCTTTAATGTTTTAGATAAAAAAAAAACAACTTTACAAATTGGTTTAGGTTGGAAAACCCTTTTAGAGGATTTTGTATTTCATCAGTAAGTGCAATTTAGAGGATACAAGCTCTGGAAGTGCAGCATTAAGTTTACCGTTATGCAAATGCCAGAGTTAATCCGGGAGCTCTGGTGACCAGGTTCTCAAGGTGTGATCGATGAATTCATAGCTTGAATTTCAGAAGTGAAATTTGCAGTTTAAGGAAAACAAGCTACCAAAGAGCTTTAAAATACTGAAGCCTAGCAAAGGAACATGTTGTAAAGAACCAGTAATCTGCTTATCAACTATGGGGACTGAAGGACAACAAAAATTGGAGGAATGTGTCTTTTGTTGTCTTTAAGTAGCAAGGACTGTGTTTTGTGGGGTGGAGGACAGAAAACCAATGTCTCTGCAATGATGCTTTGGTATAACTCTAATTATATACAGTATGAACATGAAGTTATGGATGAATTGAGAGCTATCTAGTTTGCATACATCTGAGGATGGCATGCATATGGAGCACTGACTACTTAACTTGTGGAAAATATAAAGCCTGTACAGATCATCACAAGTGTAGGAGTTTGTATCTGTCGTATTATGGTCGGCTATTTTTGGTGACATCCACAATCCCTTGAAATTCCTTGTTGATTTGAAAAATTTCCATTTTTTTTCCTTAATTGTGCATCATCCCCTGTGTGTACGTTTGGCAGTTTATAGCTATTTCCTTGGCCCTTTCAGCCCTGCAGCCTGCTAGTCCCTATTTTATGACTTTATCTTCTGGGTTTTTTTGTTGGTTTGCTGAGGGAAATGAAAGTACTGATCATTACTGTAGAATTAAAAATAGCTTCTAACAGCTTAGCCCAAGATCCAAAAATAGGCTCTCTTCCGGCTTATCCTGTCAAATATAGTGGGAACCCTAGCAAGGTAACATCTGTGAAAACCTCATTCTGGATTTGTATCTGCTTTTTCAAAATCTTTCCCTTGTGTCTGCATAGCACAGTAATTTAAGTCAGATAGTTGATTTTTCTTGTTTCAGATACTTTGCCATTGAGCTTTTGGGAAAGGTCATTGGTCTTAGAGACTTATTTTCCCTTATGACGCTTCACTATTTTATGATGTATTTATATATCATTGCTGAGGAAAAAGGACAGAGTAGCTATAGAAAATCTGTAGACAAATGCATACTAATATAAATGTTGATCTTCCTGTGCATGAGATTTCCATATGTCTTACCTAGTTTGGTGTCCTAGGGACTAGGAATTTATCATTCACAAGGACAAATGTAGACTTTCCGTCCTGTCCTATTAATGCTAAGACATTATGCTTGACTAGTGGAGAAATGCAAAATGTATTGTGGTAGCCAACCTACCTGGACAGACTATGAAAGAAAATAAATACTTACTTCTCAAACGAGAATACCTTTTTCTCACCCCACTTCTCTGATAATGGCTGTGACATCAGGCATAAAGTGAAGAGGAAGGTACTAGTTTAGGTTTAGAGGCCTCTTAATGCACATGTTAATGACATAAAAATATTTTGGTGGGAATCATCCATACCAAATTTGAGAGGGAGAAGAGAAGTGGATGTCTGAGAACCTGCCAGAGCACAGTCCCATGACGAAATGGAATTTTTCTGCACCAACACAGATTCTGAAACATATAGAAACTCTGGATATTTCTATGGGTTTGTCCGTGAGGGGACTGAACTTAAGAAATATTTACCCCAAATGCTAGAAACACTGCTGGAAGTTCCAACACTTCCTCTCTCCCACAGGCCGTTAGTTTTTCTAGAGTTTGACAATTTTGCTTTTGCAGTTTACCTCTGTTAGTACAATGTAAATAATATGAACTTTGCAGAGAAATCCAAGACATGCCTGCTGTTTATTTTCAATTGTGAGATATACGGATGCAGACAAAAATGAATTCTCTGCTTATTTACTTCATTTTCTCATCACTCAAGCATTTTTTTAAATGTTAGAGCTAAGGTCAGCTGGGCCAGGATCCTTCTGTAACTCATGGCTTGCCATCTGAACCTGAGAGTCCTCCCAGTTTTGCTGGCCGTTGAAACCAGCTGATGCCATGACTGGAATCGTTCTATAACCCTTCCTGTCAATGTGTATTGTGCTCTTCTCTCAGTTTAGCAGGTTCCTCTTTCATCTCTCACAGCTTCACTTGCCTCTGTGAGCCCTCCCGCATTGTATTTCCCTCTTCAAACACCTAGTGCCATTGTTTAATGCCTGGGAATTTCCCACTTTCCAAATGAAGTTCCCTGGAGAGAAAAATAGTTCTCAGCTTCATCATAGCAGCCATTCAGTCAAAGCACGTTAGTTCAGATTAACACTATTATTGTCTCTGGCCTGGTAAATTGATGTTAAAGGCCTTATCAGCAACAGCAGATATGCAGAACAGAGGTAGATCATTTTATAAAGTAGCAGCTTCCACGTATCAAGGAATTCGCTACATCGTCTTTTTAAACGAATATATCTGAACTCCCCTGAAGGCTTAGGAAAGCAGTAACCTCTATGGCTGATATGACTTCTGACTCCATTCTGTGCTTCTCTAAAGGAGTATCTGTAGAACTCTGTCAAAGTTCGCTGCTTTTAAATGCTATAGGATTTTTCTGTGAAGAAAGAGTGTGTAGTAAGTCTCCCTATACCAGGTTAATGTTTGTGTATTGTCACCCTGACTGAACCCAGCATGGGAGCTGAAGTGGAGTAGAAATCAATGAAATAGCATTAGGATGCAATTGTCACAAATTATCAGAGAAGAAAGAAGACAACTGTAATTCACGAGAAGTAACACTTTACCAACTGCTCTCACTAAGCATTAGTTTAGTGTGTTTTCAATTTCCAGGCACTTTCTGTGGTAAATGCTTGGTCCGTAATGACCATTATTATCACCATCCTAAAATTTGTGGAATTTAACCTAAACAAATTCCTCAAAGCTTGCACTTAGTACTGATGTGCTCCATCCCATTTATCCTCAGCTTCAGTGGCACTTGCGCTGCGAGGATCATGCTCTGTATTGTGAATACTGTATCATTGCCAAAGAAAGCTGCTATGAGCTGCTGTACAAACACCCTGGGTTTGGGCAGTCCTTGTCTCTGTGTGTCCTGTTTCACTCGTGGGTACCTACCAGGACAAGGTCACTGCACTATTTCGATGGTGGCCAGTTCCCTCCTGTTTGTTTGCAGTCATTGCACCCTAGGTTTTGTTACACCCCTGTGACAACCCTAACTATGTTGTTACCTTTTCCCATCCAGCATTTTCTTTTAAAACCAGCATCTTTGATTTTACCCTTTCTTTGTCCTGTTCTCTGGCAGACATGTTATTGGTAGAATACAATACTACTGCTAAAACCGGACTATTATTACTTAACTTGAAAATGCCTTTTGATTCCATGCATAATAAATACGTATCTAAATTTTCTAGGCTACAGTGATAATTGTCTCTCTGATGCAATGTGATTTCATTTTGTCATTCGTCAATTTTTTTTTTTTTAGGGGGTAGGATCACTCAAGGGGCTGGTTATGTCTTTCATTTCCTGAGTATCCAGTCAGCTCCTGCTCACACCAGCAGGAACTGAAATATTGAGAACAGAATTTATGTGAGACAGGAATGGGATGTCAGTCAATCACCAAATAGCAAAGAATTCATATCCCACTAACCACCTCAGAACTATCAGTTTGTCCTGGAGCTCAATAGAGGATCAAAGGCTAAATCATCACCAATGCAAAATTAATCTCTATGCCAGGTCAGGATGGAAACCTGGTAGGAATTTGCTCGTGTGCAAGGAAATGTCTGAATAAGTATGAAGGTTTTCTTTGAGTGTAATTTTGTTACAGCTCTGCTCTGAACATGACTCTTGAGTCGGTGGGTTTGCAAAACTGCACTGAAAGAGCATTTATTTATTAAAATAAAATTTAAAAAGTCATCTACAGATTGTTTTATATCTGATTACGCTCTCCCTGCACAAGCATGAGGTGAAACCTACTACCATATCAGGAAGGCAGGGGTGAAGTCTGGTTCAGTGATCAAGTTACAAGACACTGAGACTGAAGACTATAAAGATGGGGTCAAGCAATAAAGGCTTGGTTATTTACAGCACAGAAAAGGCTAAAAATCACTCTCTGGAGAAAAAAGAAAGAGATTTGAGATTTGAAGAGTTAGGGTGATAGGTAGAACTAAGGAAACCAAGCTCAGACTGATGTGTGTGTGTGTGGTGCGATAAAGGAGCTTATGTGAAAATGTCATTGCCAGCTCCCTTTCTTGGCTGCTGCTTTTATGTCTGATCAAACTTATCATCCATGTCCCCTGATATGAATAGGTATGGGTAAGTCTTTGGTGTCTCTGCCTTCCTATCTGGACACTGAATATAACTCTTTTGCTTTAGGATTTTCCCTTTCCTCTCTATCCCCATAAAAATCAGTTGTAGTGACTACCTCCCCATAGATCCGGCTTTAAAGGTCTTCCAGGTACAACTTTTGTCCCTTAAGACTTTTGATATTTAAACAAGGAAGAACCTTACCAAAATGGATCACTTTTATTTTATATAGTGCATTACAAAATGGCTGTGCAGCATCTCTGCATCACTTTCCACATTACTATTGATTATTCTTGAGGATCTGATCACAGACCATTTGATTTAGGTTCCCTTTTTGAATATATAGATTCTTTTATGAATCCTGTGTTTCTCATCACTTTCAGACAGGCTTCTTATGGTCTTTGTAACTGCTTCAAGATATGCATGTTCTTGTCTTCCTATTGCCTAGGGAAACTTCCTCTGTCCCTTTAATTCCTTCAGAGTTTTAGCTGGTAGTTTAATAGCAGAAAAATTTATTCCTTAAAATCTGAATTTTGACCCAGATGTAGAAACATCACTTTTCTAGGAAGTAATTGCCCTTGAGTTAGTCAAGAACAGTAAGCCTTTAACATAGGTCTGTTTCCTGGGTAGATGAGCTGGTATCATATTCAAGTCACTTTAGCACGAACTGTGATGCAGAGCATTACAAGTTGGTCAGGAGCTATGAAGATTCAAGAAGTTCATAAATTGCAAGTATAATTAAGTGCTTGAACATAGAAAGATTCTTGAAATCTTTCACAGAGGTGAGGAAAGGTGTCAAAAAAGATGTTTGGTTGAGAAATGTAGCAAATGTATTGAGAAGGAAGGAAAGATGAGAAGTATGGCTATATACAAGGAGGTGAAATACATGTCTTTCATACATGTTTCTGGCTGAAATCAAAATTATATTTGTGAAAGCCTTGAAAATTGAGTCTAATTTGTTTTAGACCCAACAGAGGACATGGGATGAGGGCTGCTATGTCCCAGTATGCTACATCTCTGAGCAGACTCAGCTAAGGGAGGAAGAAGTCAAAGATAAGTCCAAATAGACACGTGAAGTTTGCAGAGAAACACTAAAGATCGATTTAGTAACAGATGTGTTGAAGAAGAAGATTAGAGAAAAGCAAATTTAGGAAGAAAATCCAAATATCAATATGCCTGCCGCTCTAGGAGTTTATATTAGGCTACTGAGAAGATTAATCAGATTTCAAAAAATCCAAATGCTGTAATGCATGGCAGATTGTGCTTCACAGCATACAAACCATGCTGCACAATTTGCTTTTTTTGCAAAAAGCATGGTTATATATGCAAGTAATTTCCATTTTTTTGCTGCCTTATTTTTAACCCATTTAATAACCTTTATGATCACAGTTCAGTCAAGTAGCAGCAGCCATGCCAATAACAGCATTCCAGCTGGGTTAATGAATACACACATGATTTCATGAAGGAATATATCTTTTTTTACCCAATTTCAACCTTTCCTATTTCAAGCTGTTTAATTATAAGATATATTGGTTGGAAACAAACACCCATTTATGCAACATTAAAAGTTTAAACAAATTCCAGATGCAATTATTTTAGGCACCAAGTGTCTGTGATTGGTATACATAGGTAGCAAATTAGTGGCACAGTTGATAAATGCCTTTCACAGAACAGATGCAAATAACCAGACTTCTGTGTTCCTTGAGTCTGCATGATAATAGGTTCTTTAAGCACCCTGCTAAGAATTAGGAAATTAGTCAAATGGGATCATATTTAGGTTGAGCTAATACTGCACAGCTGAATTTACCCACCATTATCTGTGGGCATAATTGGAGACAACTGTTTTTTGGACCAGCTGTGCAGGTCACAAAAGGATAATAATGGGGGCCCAGCCTTGCCATGTCAGATTGATAAATGTTTATAGCATTGTGTGACTGGAGGAGCTGGCTTTAAACAGGTACAATTCGGTATTGTTTTTTAAGACTCCTAGAGTTGAGTATGCCAAATTAAAACTAGTCATCAATTCTACGTGGTATGAGTTGGTGTAATTCACAGGGAGAGGAGAGAAAAGGTGTGCTAAGAGAAAAAGCATCTGAGAGGTGTCAGATAAAACTTTCCCACCACACACAATCTATTTTACACCTCTCTGTTAGTCGTTTTCCTGCTATTTTCTCACCTCTCCTTTCCCTGGGTGGGTAGGTTTATATCAATTTACGCTGATATTGTGGAACTTAAAGTGCCACTCGTGCACTTCTGGATTTGTCACTGGCTCTTTTTAGTGTTTAGGCTTAATTTGTTTGAATAGCTCTTTCTGGTATTCTGACAAATACTTCTTTTAAATGTTGCATCTAAGTACAGGTCTTTACTACTGCTAACCTATAAATATGTTAACAGCTACACTATGTTTAGAAAATACAATGTGATATTAATGTGAAATGTATCTTAGCTGAATCCATTAGTCTCAACCAGGTAAATAGAAAAGCACATTCTGATTTTAATTGCAAGGAATATGTTTCGTACCAAGTGTTTGTCCTATATTTACTCCCTTTGAATGTTCTATTTACTTTTCTATATCCTTTGTATATGCTCTAAATTACACTTTTTTAACTGAATTCATTATTTATGATGAAAAATAGAGAACCTTAATTATCTTAACTAGGTGCCACTAAGGTTTAAATTACTGGAAATAAAATGTAGTTTCTACTGAGTACTCTCCTTGTAGCTTCCTTGTAGCATCAACCTGCATTTAGCTGCTGTCATGATGCAAAGGGGGATAGGTGAGAGAAGAGATATAAAAGGTTGAATTTTATTTTAAAATAGCCCTCCAAAGCGTGCTTCTGCTAGTTTTCCTGTACTTCACACAAGATTACCTGCAGGAACGGCCAAAAATAGTTGTGGAACCCACAGCGGACTTGAGGCGACTGCCAGCAGCACAGCCATGGGGTATTGGCTCCATTCTCACAGCGTGTCCTCCAGTGGGATTCTGCTCTTGGCCCCCAAGTCCTGAAAAAATAGAGAAATTTTACAAGGGGGGAAATGGAGGCTGCTCATTTTATGAGCAGCAGCTCCAGGAGCCTGGTGTCTGGAACTGTTCTTCAGATGTATCAAGTGGTTGTCTCTCCCTTCCTCAAGTGATGTGCTCCACTGGGACTCCTTGCAGAGGAAAGTGTTCAATTTTCAGCTCATTATTGGCACACTCCACGCACAAACTATCTAAAGTGTATAAATGGATTGCCTGAAGAGTGTTTTATTAGCGAAGTAATTGCTGTATTTTCTAGATTAACATTTGTTAGTGGAATAGACTGAAATCATCGCTGGTTATCTTATCTATGAGGGAAATTTTATCTTTCTCAGTCCTCCGATATTCATGAGCGCAGCAGATGCTGATAACACCAGCTATCCTCAGGTTTTCAGTCTCCAGAGCAAAATGATCTTCCTTTCTCTGCTCCAGCCGGCATCTTAGAACTTCCTCCGGGATCTGACTTTTATAAAAGATGTCAGAAAAGATCCTCTAGAGCCAGAATTACTATTCCTATCGAAATCCAAATCAGACTTCTGGTCTGTTCCTTTCCAAATTAGAGCTGTTTCTTGATGCTGTGGGAAGGGGGAAGGGAAGACAACAGTTGTAAAATGTTTTTATTGAAACTTAAAGGCAATTATTTCTGAATTCCCATTTCCTTAATTAAAAGTGTCACCGATTTGTATTTAATCAGCACTTAACAAGCCTTATTGTGAAGGGAAAGAGCTAAACAATGTCTGTAATAGGCTGGGAGGGTTAGCTGAACTTTGTTTAAATATAAAGGGAGTAGTGCATCTGCTGAAGAACTAAGCCCTTTCAAAGTTTAGGACACTCACCAGCGCCACAGAGCATAAATCACAGTGCAAACTGTGTGATTATACCCTGCAGGGAAATAGACTGTGTGTTTATGGGGCTCTTCACCAAGCACTTAGGAATAATCTGATATAAAGCAGCAGGGGAGGAGAGTAATGACAACTTCAAATTAGTTTAATGAATGTTTACATTAAAAAAGGCTTTTCTACAAACCTGAAAACGCAAAGTGACAGTTTCTTCTCCAGACAAAGGAAACCTCTCTACTTTTCCTTAAAGGACTGGCATTTAACTCTTTCAGTGTGGTGGATCGTTGTATCTTCACATTCCGTGTTTGGCTGTCACTACAATGAGAGTTGCTGGCAGTCCAGTTATGAGTACCGGGATCGAGTTGGTACCTTGTCTCTTTTAAATTACCCTCATCTCGGGGAAAAAGAGAATTTCATTCTTATAAAAGAACAAACATCTCCTTAAATTGAACTTGGTCAAGCTGATATGGAACAAATTCTTAATGTGTCTTTGGCCATATTCGTGTCTTTGGCTGTGGGGTTTGAGTTCCTTTTGCTTCAAGCAATAGGCAACAAGTTTATTTTACAGAAAAAAGGAAAAGTAGGCAAAAAAAAAAAAGGTAGAAATAATGCAGTATTTCTAGTCTTCTTGAACTCAAGGTAAATGATTTATCAAAATTCACAAATGTGTGCAAGATGTCATTATACACTCTAAACGAATCTAAGAAAAGTAGGCGCATTGCAGCATTTTTCATTGCAGCCACATGCATTCACATCATGTTTTTAAGCTTAGTTCTGTAGGGCGTATCAAATAGCATCAGGTGGAAACTTGGTTTTCCTCTTTCCAGAAGAGATGTGACGTTTTCCACTAAGAATTCTGCGAATTAGTAAGTTTATTGAAAAAAGGAAAAAGAAAGACAACAATCTTTATAGCTGAGGTGTGGGTCGGAAATAGAAGTTTGAAGGTAGGTTAGAAGATAATTTCCAGTGTTTTGAAACTTCCTCAGCAATTATTGGTGTGCGAAATAGTTCTGGCTATGACTTGTTACCAAAATATGTGACTGAAATATGTTTGGCTTTTGTCCAAGGATGTGAGAAATTAGTAACAAATCAAGTACTCATTTTTATTAAGGAAGATGTGTTTCTTAAGCAGTTTCCTGAAATTAGGAAGCCCTAATTTTAGACACTAATTTGTCAAGTCCTATATGTGCTAAGAGGCTTTTATTAATACAGTATGTAACCCAAAACAATGCTTGTTCTGTGAAGTTTTCATAAAAAATAAAATTAAGTTTCTACAAAAACTGAATACACGAGAAGTGTATATGTCACTCAGACATAATAAATCATCTGTGATTTGAATGCTTTATAGTTATCGTAAATGCCCTTGAAATTGGGATAAACTTTGTTCTCACATGGTAGAAAGAAGAGTGTATGTCTTTCCTGAGAAATGAGTACAGTCCCATAGCACAGGTCCTGCAGCAGCTTTCTGTTTATCATATACTTGATGTGATGTGGAATAGCTTTAAAGTAGACTGGATACAGTGCAAGTGAGGAAATCAATAGGGCTTCTGGAATGAAATGTGATTGACATTTGTAAAGTTGTTAGAAAACGCTGCAAACTATTAGAAAAAAGTGTCAATAATGTGTGTCATTTCAAAAGAAGGATTAAAAGAAAATGATTGAGGTTGGATGATGTTTTCTGGGAAGCTTGGGAGTTCCTCTGGTTGCAGAGTTCTGGCTGTGGGATATGGTCAATGCAATAACAACAGTTTCTTTCTCTATGGATAGAAGGTGCTATGAAATAATTTTTCCCTATGTTCCTCTTAGGCTATGCTTTAATCTTTGTCCATGCTATGCATGTTACAACCTGCTCCAATCAGCCAAGCCTGTGTTTACTAAAATTGAGTTCCTACTATTTGGCCTGTGCAAATGCAAAGGTGTTTTAGTCTCTAAATAGTCTGTTGTTAGATACAGACACAGGAGCCCTGATGCAAGAAGACAAAAGTCCTTCTCGTGCAGGTGCCATCAGGAAGGTGATGTAACCCTGTCCTTTTGTCCTCTGCTCTGGAATACCTGCAGTTCAGGGTATATTAAATCATAAGTCCTGTAACAAAAACTTATCCCAGTCAGCTGCAGAGTATAGGTTTACCTGGAGGGCTCCAGGTAGTCTGGATAAGTGACCAGACTGTGCTGTGGCATCCAGAGCAAAGGGCTGCTGGCAGGAGCCTGCACCCTGATATAAATAACAGGAGCAGATCCTCTGAATGCTGAGCTGTGCTTTTCCCACCTCCTAGTAAATTTGATTTTGGGATCCTCTCTGGAAAGGGAAAACCCTACTCAGCAATAATCAATCAATTTACTATACACAGCCAAAGAGAAAACCTCACAAAATAGAGTGAGGTTTAAAACCCTTTTGCCCAGCTTCTCTGTTTGGGTGTACTTGGCCCAATTTGCCCTCCTGAATCAATTCCAAGATGCAGAAAAGCTCATATATAGGAAGTAAGTAGAAAATCCCTGACTCTTCAATCCACTGTGTTTTCAATAAGGAGGACAAAGTTCCTCAGGAACACAGGACTCACAGAGGAGCCACTGGGGAAAATTAATGTTTAATTATAGCTGCATTTGGATAGTGATAAAAAATTTGCATTTTCCACACATCT
Source organism: Serilophus lunatus (assembly GCA_013399895.1). Lineage (NCBI taxonomy): Eukaryota > Metazoa > Chordata > Aves > Passeriformes > Eurylaimidae > Serilophus > Serilophus lunatus. Next base: position 235,932 of record VXBA01004393.1, on the reverse strand, counting down.
CCATTTCATAATTTTGCTGTGAAATTATCACAACATCCTCCTGTGGTTCCCCAGCTTGTATATGTGTGACCCTGCAAAGACAAATTCAAAGACCTGTAATGTGATGCCTGTTACCAGGCTTGGGAACTGTGAAGATGTGCAGTTTGTGTTGCTTTTTGCTCTGCCCTGTATCCAGCCCCGAGGAAGAACTTATTGTCTCTCAGGTTTTTTGGTGGCTCTCTCTCTTCCTCTAACTGATACTGGTATAGCAGAAATTCCCTGAACTATCTTATCTTCCTCAAAAAAAGCAGAGTTTTCTCCTTTAAGACAAATTAAGTAAAAGAATTTCTCCTTTAACTGATGCATTCCAGCCTGGATACCTCCACTTTAAGGTTAGTTACCAATGTACCTAGGGTAAGAGCTGAGCTTCTTGCACCCACTGGCCAAGGGAAAGTGGTATATCTTGCCAGGCACCCAATAAAATCAGAGTTGCCCACCAGAGATGTCTCTTCCATTTTTCTACCAAGGGCCTCGTGGGTATGTAGGATCTGAAACTAGGCACTCCTGGTAGATGCTAAAGTTAGATGGGACAAGTTATAGCCTTTACACATAATTTGCTGTGAACTTGATTGGGATGAGGATTTTGTTCCACGTCAGGCTTTTCATGTTTCACATTGATTTTTATTTATGGTTCTGTTTTAACAGGTGGAACTCATGGCAAGGAATTTTGTCAGTCAGTGGTACTTTGAGATGCTTGAAAAGGATGAGAACTGTTGCATTAGAGACTGAAAAGTTTGATATTCAAATAGTGTCCAGATTAAATAGTTTTTCACTGCACTCTTTCTTGTCTGAGCGAAGTGCCTGAAGTAAGCAATGAATATTTGAAATGCAGGCACAAGCAACTGATAAGAAAAATACAATTACAACTAGCCCTAAAGATACTGCACTTAAAGGGGGATCACACTTATGTGCATTTAGAAGACAATATTAATAAAACACTTAAAATAACTTCTTATTAGGGAATTAGGCTGTTATTTTTTAATGAAACTCTGGGGCCATTTTATCCAGACAGTGCTACATTTTATTCATATAATAGAAATCCAGATAAAACAATCACTTTTCTTTAGTAACTGGAAGCTGTGAATTTTAACAATCGCATTAATAGTTTTAGATAAGTAGAAAAGTAGATTAAATGAAGTCTAAAACTTTCCATTTAGGAACTAAAAAGCAATCCTAGTTCAGAGGTCCACCTACTCCCCATTCCAGCACCTTCTTGGGACAGCCATGCTCACCAGAGCCCTGTCCTGCCCCTCTGAGCCCATGGGGCTGCAGCCAAATCCCAGCCCAGTCCCATCTCTGTCCTGCCCCACAGCAGCCTGAGCCCTCCCTGCATTAGCTGCAATCTGCCCTCAGCTCTCTCTGGAATTTAACCACCTATTCACATGGCCACATCTTAGAGCACTTCTTTTTTTATTCAACTGTTTGGTTGTGTTCTTATTTCTGACTACTCAAGAGCAGTTTTTGACCCTGTTTCCCACTTCTAGTAAGAGCGATTATTTTCCAGCAACCCTTTAGTGTGTGAAAGTGCCGGAGTGCTCTGCAGGTGCTACCATAACACCACTGTTGTGCAAAGGAATTTAGATGCCCTTTTTTGTTACCATGGTATAAACAAGTCTGATCAAGAAATTTAATCAGATTTGCAAACTCTTTCAGCTGAGAAATTAATTAAAAGAAAAAAAAATCTGTAGCTTAGAGTTCCCCCAAATCATTTGATGTTGATCGGAGATACTGCTCAGAACTTAAAGGTTATGCTTGACTTCATTAAAACCAGTATTTGATGTCACTTTACTAAGTGTCCCTGTGAAAACCACAGACGTTGTAGAAGGAAAATGCATCAGCATTTGGTCTTTGGGGTTTTTTTCAAAGTTTCTGTGCAGTGGGTTGGGTAGCTGCTGGTTTCCACATGCATTTCTTAAAATAGTGATTATTGCAAGTTATGACTTTTTTTCTTCTTTAAAAATATGGTGTACAAATGTGAAACTTAGTGCAGAAGTCTTTGGGAGTTCAATGTGAATATTGCTAATAGGACTGCTGTTATTTGTTCACCATCACTGAAAGGTGATTTGTGTTCATATATCATCAGTGTTTCCTTTCATTTTTGTGTAAACTGACAATAGATTTCTTTCATACTGTAATTGGGTGGGTTTCAGTTGCTTTTGATTTGCATTTTCATAGAAAGAAGCACTAAACCCTAAAAAAGCCTTACTCCAGGAGCCCACCCTTGCTCTCTCTGTGGGATTTACATTGGTTAACCACTCACTGCTGTTATAAAACACCACATCTACAACATCATCATCTGTGAGCTACTTTGTGGTGGGAGAACGTGAGAGAAACACAGGGAGGGTTTGTAAAATGTGGATGTAGAAGATGTTATGTCATTGTTCTCCAACCCTGGTAATCCTGCACCCTCATTTTTATGGCGGGACATATAATGTTCCAAAGGAAAAAGCAAACAGTGCACTCCTAAATTTTCATAGTCCCTGTGGGAGGCAGGGGAGTTATGTGCATGCGTATTTCTTATTTGTATCAGCATCTTTCCTACATGTTTGCAAGTCAGGAGCTTAAACCCCAGTGTTTATACACTCTGGCAAATTATTAGAAGCTGGGCATTGAAAGCACAACCATTGTTGCCTCCTGAATGATGTAATTAGCTGATTTTATTTAACATTATATTCTTTTCTTTCTCTGAAGCCTTCAAAGCCTTGATGTGGGAGTGCCTATTGAAGTAAGGATGCCCAAAACATTAGTTCTAACATAAACAGGAGAGTAGCATCTTCTCAGAGGAAGTGGCTGTGTGTTCTTGGGCTTATGCTGTGGGTTTCTTCTTTTTCCATGGCTGAGCTGTTTCATTTTCTATTCTGTCTTGGCATTTGCTGTTGTTGCCAACATCTATTTCTTGAGACAGATGAGATCCACAGACCTGCCTGCACCATCCAGCAGAACTGCACTTTGAACACTCCTTTCAATGAACCCTACTATCCAGCAGAACTACATTTTGAACCCTACTTTCAATGACATTGGGAATAGAGAGAGGATGAGAACACTACTGAGAGCAGTTCTATCCTTCTCTTCTCTCTTTTTTTTTTCTCTTCCATTTTGGGTCTGATGTATCTCTTCGCCAAGACCACAGTTACTTGTTTGTGTAAGAAATAACATCTAAATGGAGCAATTGATTTGTGGCTATCATACAAATTTGTTTTATGGTATTACAAATGACTTTAGGGCCATCAACACAGTAAGTGCTATATTAGCAGCTTTAGCTGCTTGCCAAAACCTGCTACAAAATTTGAATGGAGGTAATAAATTGATGCTCTTTGCTAGTTTTTTCAGTTGTCTGTGGTGTAGCTGTCCAGTGGGTAAGTGAATGATATATTGTCAATCTAGGTACATCCGGAAGACAAAATGTTGGGTTTTTTACCCACTCTTCTCTTTAGCCATCCCTGTCTCTCCCTTTTTATCAGCCATCTCTAGCACGTGGTGTAGCAATGCTCCATGTACAACTTGTCAGCTCTGAGGAATGAGATACAATTTACCATGTGTCCAGCACCCTGCAATGCTGAACTTCAGACATCCTGGACTATGTAGGTACAGAGCAGTTCCATCTTGCCATTTCCTATAACACAGATTTTATTTATGCACAGGTTCAGTAAAAATCAGAATTAAAAGTCACATTTGGCCTAGGAGTGGGAAGACATAAGCAATAGTCCAACCATGTGCTCAAGGCTCGATCAGCATCTCTTCCATACATTGTTGTTTTCATGGTACCACTGGAGGATCTCTTCCCTCAGGAGTGCCTGTAGAGTCCTAGAAGCCCCAGGGAATTCTTGTGTGTGTGTGATGGTGGAAAGGGGAATTTATTGGAGATTTTCTGCTGTAATCATTTCTCTTCAGAGCCTGCCCTGACTGCTGAACTCCAGAAGTTTTTGGGTAGGTCTGCTAGCAGGGTGGCCCCAGGGGTGCAGGAGGCAGTTGAGAGTGCCCAAGAAGCACCTGATTTCTGTCTGCACTCAGTTAATCCTCTGGGATTGTGAGTGTCCAAAGGGTGAATTTCCCAACTGCTTTGTCCATGCTGGCTGCTCCTGTGGGATGCAGGACCATGGGCTGTTCTTGCTGGGGGCAAGAACTAGCAGTAGGGATGATCTTTGCATTTTACCCTAAAAAATGAAGTTTCTAACTTTAGGCAAACAGTGGTTCATCTTTCCAAAAGGGTAGATTTATAGCCTGGCTTCTAAGCATTTGAATTCATTGTTACATCTAATGGACATCTCATATTGTCTTAAATCACTGGCTCCTCAGTGTGCCAAATAGTAATAGAAACCTTAGAGCTACCCTAATTTGGCACCTACATTGCAAATCAGTTGCCAAAGGAACTTAGAGGGGGGAAGAAAGATCAATTGAAATGTTTTTCTGAGTGCTTTCCCTGTGAGATGCTTTGCCGGGCTTGAACTGAATATCGTATGCAGACTGTGGTACTTTATTAAGTTCCTACATCATGGTACATGGTTACTTTTCCACACAAAATGAAGTTGTCTAATTTACCATAGGGGGAGACAAATATTGGTTTGGTAAGCAAATGAAAAAATACGTTATAGACAGCTTGAATTCCTTTCAGTATGACACCACTGCTGCTATATGTAGTAAAGCCGTTGACTGTTAATGATTCTCCTGTAGGAGTTACCACTGTGAAAGGTATGGCCAGTGACTTCACAGGGCAGGATTTTTGGATGTATCCTTACGTTTAAATAAGCAATCTCCTCCTTCTAAATGTACCAGTGGTGTATCCCAGTGTATCTGATTTCTTATTGTGTGAGAAACTATTGCGGAGCCTTGTGAGTGCTGAGGAAAAGACCCATTCTTGGCTGTTGCCTGAGTGTGGCACATACATCTTGGTGCTACCAAAAGAGAAAATCCTGTGACTCTTGGTTTCCTAATGTTGAAACCTTCTGATCCTGGCCGGGAAAACCACCTTGCTCTGAGGTAGCTGCTCTGGAGAAGGATGGCTCTGCCCTCCCTGTGTGAGACATTCAGCCATGGCACCTGCTGTCACACCAGTGAAGAAAAAGGTGGTGACTTTAGGCTTTAATGAGATAATCATGAGTTTCCTGCAAAATTTCTCAGGTTATCTTGCCCACCACTCATTTTTTGATGGCATAGGCTTTTTCCTATTTAAGAAAGACCTTTTCTTTGTTCTAGGAAAATACCAAGGTGATCATTGCACTGTACAGCAGATTTTTCTCTTGGAAAAACTGTCTTGCACATGATTAACTTTATGGTACATAATAGAGAAAAAGCTGCAAGGTGATGGTTAATGGCATTTGAAAAGCCATTGTTAACCTCAGCTTATAGAGATTTACAGGGATTGCTTAATATAATCAATATGCTGATTACATTGTAATAAATAAATGTTTGTGAATATCAATTCTTCAGAGGAATAGGGAAATATTTAGTATATGTATTTAAAAACCTTCCACCTCCCTTCTCCATGTTTATAAAAATAGGTTCATAATCAAGTAATTTTTCTACTGGAAAGTAGTTCTTCTGAATAAATTCTCAGTGTAGTTCATGTGTATAAATCTTTATACATGTACAGGCATGTTTGTATATATCTATATATTTTTGCATATATAGTTCATTTCCTATACCATTTTAATGATTTTGCGGGTGGCTGAATAGAGCAAAGATGAACGAAAAGATGATGCAGGAAAAAACAAATGTGACACACCAGGGAAAACAATGAAAGGACATGAACACTGGAAAAAAAAAAAAAAAGAACCAGAAGCACCAGGAGTGAAGTGGTTAAGGAGGCTGCCACAGCAGGAAGCGGGTATAACTGTTTGCAGTGTGCTCATGGGAACCGAATTGGAAAGTGTTGTGGTAAAAGTGTGTG